>JAFEMH010005193.1:0-173597 GCA_022495995.1 Adenophora triphylla var. japonica | reverse complement strand
GTTTCCCAAACGAACAACCCCAAAATCACCCGAACGTACTGCTCCATTCCTTTCTCGCACTGGGTGCATGAATGAAACGTCGAGCCCGAATCCAAAACCCACGAATCTGTTGAACTGCTCCCACCCAAGATTAATACGTCCGCCATCTCCTCAGCAACATTCAATTCCTTCGCTCTGCCTCGACCGCTTCGGACAACTTCTCCTAAAGTGCCCCTTCTTCCCACAATCGTAGCAAGTAATCACCTTTCTTGCCACCCTTACTCTTTTCACCGACATTTAGTGCGCTTAGCCCCGATGTCCCACTCCTTGCTCTTCCTACGAATTTCTTCGCCAAGAATCACATCAACGACATCCGCAAACTTCAACTTCACTTTTCCTGTTGACAACGTTAACTGCTATCGCTAGTCCGTATCCCAACTTTCCGTAAAGAAGAAAGTAAAATCAATGCTAGTACCTCTATCATCAAGAGTAACAGGCCTGGCAGAAGACAGTTGGGTCGCAGTAGATTTGAATTCACTTATATGCTTTGTTGCCGACATGCTCCTCCACCATCCTTATGTTCAACAGCTTCCTTCATTAGATGAGCTTTATTCGCCGCCGATGGTGCCTCGTACCATGCTCGCCAACATCTCTAACATCTCCATGGTAGCTCTTCGCCTCCAAAACATTCTTCGCCACATCCTTGGTCAACGCTTTCTCGCCTAACAAGCCTCTAACGCTTTCCGGATCCAAGATTTCGAATTGTTGCTTCCTCTATGCTCCGCCGGCTTTTCTTTTTAATGCAGTAGATATGCAAATCCTTTGTTCCTACAGAACATCCTCGATTTGTGTACTTTCCAAAAATTGAAATCCGTCTCCATCAAACTTTTCGATCAACACCTTATTACCATCCTCCAAAGCTCTCAAGAAATCCATAGCAAAAGACCAGCCAACCAATGATTCCGACAAAACCAAAGGCTCGATACCAGTTGCTGTCAGGAAATTCTACGCAATGTGGAACGCGCCCAAGCTTAGGAGTAATAATAAGAGCAACACACACGAAAAAGTAAATCACACACAAAGGAACACACAAGAATTGTTAAACCCGGTTCTCGTTGCAAACAACAACTACGCTAGCCGGGGGCGCTTACCAAGCCAAAATATTCTCTCTAATATTTTCCGATGTTACAATTTGTCTCTAGGCTATCACATGTATTTATAGGAAACAAGAAATCAAATCCTAGTAATAAAAGGATTCCTAACTAAAGAAAGTATTCTTCTTTCTTCACAAGTCTTCCAAATATTGTCACAAGGAAACATCAATCAAGAGGAAATCTCGATCAAATTAGGAAACATAATCACCTGTAATTCTTCCTTCCCGCCTACAGCGGCCGCCCTCCATGCCAAGCGCGCTCACGCAATCGACCCGAGACCCAAGCCGCCCTCGTCCATTCTCCAGCCGCGGTCGCGCAGAGCCTAGCCATGGTCGCGCACATGACCAGAAACTGCTCCTGCGATTTTCCTTCATGGTTTTGACTCCAATCCCAACATGCACTTCCCAAAACCGCACCACCAAAACCGCATTTTACAAACCACCTCTCAAAACCGCTTTACACTCTATTATTCCGCTGTGCATTTTACACTATCACTGCGCCTATTATCAACTCGCTAGAGGATTTTTGTAAGCAAGAGGTTCAGCCTTTTAAAAGAGGGAGAAAAATTTTAAACAGCCTATTCACCCCCTCTAGTCGTATTTTCACCCTTGTTGCCACCTTCGGGACCAACAAGTGGTATCGTAGCTAACACATTTTAAAACCATCGTTTTTCAAGCTTAACAGCCTTGTGTGCCGATTCGATATGGCAACCTCAAAGACAATGACTACCGTTAACTATTCACACATTCCAATGTCAGACGAAGACCACTTTTATATCCGAAGTGCCGAATGCTTATTCATTTGGAAACCATAGACGAGATGCCGTGGAATGCGTGATCACGGCCCTCTAATTCCAATGAAGGCTAATACCGATGCAACCACCAATGCCGAAACTCGAGGTCAAAAAGCCAAAAGATGAGTGGCCTGATGAAGAGAAGAGAATAAATGCTTCGGGACAAAGAAGGCGAGGTTCATCATTTCCGGAACCCTCCCCGTATCAACTCTACGTAAAGTGATGTACCTCAAAACTGCAGCGTATGTGGGATGCCATAGAGAGCTACTCGAAGGTGATGAAGAGTGCAAGGAAAACAAATTATACACCGTTGAAAGATCCTACAACAACTTCAACGTAAAACCCAACGAAATCTCGTTGGGCCAAACCTACGATCGCTATGTCGAGGTAGTTAACGCTTGTAGATCTCTTGGTAAAACTTAACCGATAAGGAAATCAATATGACTTTCCTATCCGCTTTAGGTTCTAGATGGGTAAATAAGGCTACCTCTCTAGAAGACTCCAAAGTATCGGGTACTTCGGGGTCGTTAAGTAACTTCGTATGCCAATCTTAGAGTCTATGAACTTAAATTAAATCATATCAAGAGATAGAAGGGAAAACCAAATCACTTTCTATGTCTCGTAGTGGAACATGAAGAGAAACCATCCACATCCAATCAAACCACTCGATCCTTCCATATCAACCTCATCACTCATCGAGACGGATGATGATGATTTTGCCATGTTTGTGAAAAGATTTCAAAAATTTAGAAAATCCTCAAAACCTTTCACAAAATCATTTTCAAAAGGCAAACCTCCCAACATTTTCTAAGGCCGCAGATACAAAGAAGAAGAGTGACTTGGTATGCTACAACCGTAGGAAACCCGGCCACTTTGCATCCGAGCGTCCACACTTAAATATGAATATATGAAAAGGAAAACTTTTCCTTCGAAATTTTCTCATCGTAAGGGAATGGTCAGCGAGGAGGAAGAGAATTTCCAAGGAATTAGCAACTTGGATTGAAACAGATTCTGAGGATGGAAGTGACGGTGAAACCGAAGAGGTTAACCTCGCTTAGTTGCAGACGCTTCGATGACTCGATTCTGGAATCATTCGAGTTGCATGATATGGAGGAAAAGGAGGTTTTTGCAAAACTTCCAAATTATAAATTGGATGATGATATTAAACTTACTCCTAGCGTTAAGATAGGAAATTGTTCGTATTCACGTCCCATTTTCTCATCTAAATAGCCTCCACCTTCAAAAGCTATTCCAAAGAAAATTTTGAAAAAGGTGGTGGAAGAGGTTTCTCCCGTGGAACATGAAAAGATGTTCAAGGAAGCTGAATGGTGATCCATCAATTCTCTAATCTTAAGAAAGCCTCAAGCTTAGCTCATGATGAACTTAATCTGTACAAGACGGGAGAAAACCGTGACGAGGTCTCGAAATTTCTAATCTTAAGGACCAAATCAAACAGATGACTTTCTTGCCGATCAAAACCGCATCCTCAAACTAAGGTTGCCGCACTTCAACTCAGAATGATGACTTGGTAACCCAAATCGACGATCGTCAAAAGATTATTGATTCGTGGCTCAAGTCTCAATCCACCAAGGATAAAATCTTGACTTCCAAGTTCCTCCCGGAACTAAGGATGGTCTAGGGTTTGATCTCGAGGAAGAGGAGAAGTGTGCATCCTCGAGTGAAAAGGATGAGGAAATTTTGGAACTAACTAAAGAAATTCTATGGGGAAGCATGCTAAAGGAAAGGGTAAAGGAAGACAAGTAAATTATGTCTACCCTAAAGGAAAGCAATATGGGAAGAATTCTCGTGTTAAAACCTAAGAATTCTGTGGAAGCACCGAAGAGGAAATGGCTTATGGAATTGGTAAAATCCTCGCTCAAACCGGGCTTCGGTGGAAAAGGCGGTTCGTTAACCTGTGTCTCGACCGCGCTTCTTCGACCGCTCCTCCCGTCTTCAAAAGGTGAATAGCGTTCCTGCAAAATACGTGGTCAAACCAAAGCCTGCTCTCTTCAGATTACTCGGAATGTTAGCCGGAATCAAGCCCTCCCAAACCGCTTCCTTGTCCAAAACCGCATGCAACTCCTAAGAAGAGTAAGGAGTTAGTAAAACCTCGCTAAGCTTGTAGCTATTACAAATGTTCTCAAGGTGTGTGACGGTTTAGGTCACAAGGCCGGCAGTAATGCCTTTTGCGGTTCACATCCAATGCCAGAAGAGTAAACCTCCTTCGTCAAGCAAGTGTGGGTCGAAAGGGTTGCTAACTTCAGACCCAAGGAATAAAGGGGGACCTCGTTCTTAATGTTTACATTTCAGGTCCTCTGCTTCATGGCCGGTCACTCCAAGGATAATGAATGGTATCTTGACAAAGGGTCAAGCCAAGACATATGACTCGGAGATAGATCATTACTTGAGGATGTCGTTGAAGCAAGTGGTCCATCCGTAACCTTTCGTGATAACAACAAAGGCAAGACCATCGGATATGGTGTGATAAGGAGAGGAAACCTAACTATTGAGAAGGTTTCTCTTGTCGATGGTCTCAAGCACAACCTCCTTTCAATTTCTCAATTTTGCGACAAAGGAATGCTTTGCAACTTCACGTCATCAAACCGCTTTATCAAAGATAGCATTTCCCAAGGCCACCCTACTCACAGGATTCGTAAGAGTAATATTTACATTATTGATCTAAATTCGCATGTAGTATTACTAATCTCCTCGTTTTGTAGCTAAGAATGTGAGTGAAAATAGTTGGCTATGGCACAAGAGGTTAAGCCACTTGAACTTCAAGTATCTTGCAAAGATTGGTAGGGAAAACCTCGTTCGTGGTTTACCCAAAGTGGTGACCACCATCCGAGAGAAATGCGGTGCATGCCAACTGGGTAAGCAGTGCTTGATCCGCGTCGTCTTTCACCAAAGCAAGACCGCTCCATCAACTTCAAGATGCTTACAAGCTGCTTCACATAGATTTGTTTGGACCCAGTAACCACCGCACGGCATTGGAGGAAATAGATATACCTTAGTGGTGGTGGATGATTACTCAAGATATACGTGGGTTGAGATGATGATTTCCAAAGATGATTGTTATGAGATTCTCACCGCACTTTTAGACGGCTCCAAACTCAAAAAGAAGATGACATCGTTAGTGTTCGATCGGATAATGGAACGAGAATTCAAGAACAACGGTGCCGCTCGCCAAGATTGTGATGACCATGGGATTGATCACAATTTTTCCATTCACCGGTGTTCCACAACAAAATGGGGTTGTGGAAAGGAAGAATAGGACGTTGATTGAGGCTGGAAAGACAAATGATATCCGAGCGAAGCTACCTCATTTTTGGGGTGAAGCAATCAATACCGCATGCTTCACTCAGTAACCGCTCCCTCATCAACAAAACCTATAATAAGACTCCCTATGAAGCTTTGAGGAAGAACCCCAACATTGCATTCTTCAAGATCTTTGGCTGCAAATGCTTTGTCCTCTACAACGGAAGAGAAAATAGAGGTAAATTCGGAGCCAAGGCCGACGAAGGTATTTTTGTTGGGTATGCTAAACATTCTAAAGCTTTTCGTGTTTTCAATAAAACTAGTTTAAAAATAGTAGAGTCCGTCCATGTTACTTTTGATGAGCATTCTCTCCTTGAGCCACTTTTGGCTCCAAATGTTGCCGATGATTTTGTTGAGCATAATGAACCAGGTGAACCATCTCAAACCGCACCTTTGAACCTCAACCGCAAAATCCAAAGACCTCAGCGAAATTCCCCAAAACCGCAATTTTGAAACCGCACCTGAAGAACCCTCTCCGAGATGCAACCGCAAGGAAGAAGAAGTTGAGAATTCCCCTATCCAGCTTATAGAACCTCTTCGTCAACTTACATTCCATGACTTATTTGCCAAGGATCTAACGACGTTCCTATTGAAGATCTTCGCAGAACCTCGATCCAACCCGGACTTACCCCAGGAGGTTCGTGAAGTCGGCGGTCACCCCCTCACTAATGTGATTGGTGACTGCGTTTTCCTGTTCAAACAAGGAGATCAAATTATGACGAGCATACTTCTCTTTTATCTCAAGTTGAACCCAAGAAGATTGATGTAAGCACTCCAAGATTCCGGTTGGGTCGTTGCTATGCAAGAAGAACTCAACTAGTTTGAAAGATGCAAGGTATGGACATTGGTACCTAGACCTCAGGATCAAGGAGTGATAGGAACTAAGTGGGTATTCAGGAATAAGATGGACGAGAATGGAAGCATCACTAGGAATAAAGCAAGGTTGGTTGCACAAGGATATAGGCAAGAAGCAAGGAATTGATTATGATGAAACCTTTGCTCCGGTTGCAAGATTGGAAGCTATCGTAATCTTCTTAGCCTACGCCTCTTTCAAGCATTTCCAAGTTATATCAAATGGACGTAAAGAGTGCATTCCTCAACGGCGAACTGCAAGAGACCGTGTATGTTGCCCAACCTCCTGGATTTGAAGACTCCAAATTTCCCAATCATGTCTACAAACTCCAAAAGGCTTTGTATGGACTTAAGCAAGCTCCAAGGGCATGGTATGAGACTCTTTCTAAATTTTTACTAGAAAAGGGATTTAAACGTGGTAAAATTGATACAACTCTTTTTATTGCCAAATATAATGAGCATACTTTACTTGTTCAAATTTATGTCGATGATATTATTTTTGGTTCTACTAATGAGTTACTTTGTAAGCGTTTCGAAAAGCTAATGAAAAGCAAGTTTGAGATGAGCATGATGGGAGAATTAACTTTCTTCCTCGGGGCTTCAAATCAAGCAATGCGAAGAAGGTATTTTCCTCAGCCAAGCCAAGTACACCAAGGAGTTGATAAAGAAGTTTGGATTAGAAAATGCTAAAGCATATGATACTCCTATGGCCACCGGCAATAAGCTAGATAAAGATCTCAAAGGTAAGAAAGTTGATCAGACTTTATATCGAGGTATGATCGGCTCATTACTTTACTTAACCGCTAGTAGGCCGATATCATGTTTAGTGTACGTGTATGTGCTCGCTATCGCGAGATCCTAGAGAAGCACATCTTATTGGCAGCCAAGCGTATAATCCGCTATTTATCCGGGAACCACTAACCTTGGACTTTGGTATTCCAAAGATTCGAACTTCGATCTTGTAGGTTATTCGAGATGCGAGATTATGCAGCCTTGTACTATTGACAGAAAAGCACTAGTGGTACTTGTCATTTCCTCGGGAATAGACTAGTTGCTTGGGCCAGCAAAAAGCAAGCTTCGGTTTCGGTGTCAACCACGGAAATTTGAGTATATTGCCGCTTGGTAGTTGTTCGTCAAATCCTTTGGATGAAGCAGCAGTTGGTAGACTATGGAATCCATGAAGGGAATTGCCCCATCATGTGTGACAACACTTCAACAATTTCAGTCTCCAACAACCCTGTCATGCATTCCAAGACCAAGCATATTGATATCAAGTATCATTTCCTCAAAGATCATGTGGAGAAGAGGAATATCCATTTAGAGTACGTGGGGACAGACAACCAGATTGTTGATATCCTCACAAAGGCTCTTGACTCCAAGAGGTTTTCTTTCCTCAGAGGAGAAATGGGTATGCTTGAACTTAAATAAATTCCATTCTTTTTATTAACTAACTTGGGTGTTGAGTTTAGATTTCCAGGCCATGTTGAAACCGCGTGCATCAAACCGCAAGGATGTCCAACCGCGGCTGCGGAAACCGCTTCACTCAAACCGCATGCCGGCTCAACCGCTTGGACCTCAACCGCGTTTCAACTTGGAGTATTTTCTAACTTTTACTTATTTAAAAAAAAAAAAAAAAAAACTGTTCAACTTCTTTTTATTTATTTTTCGAGTCCTTCTTTTTCTTTTTAAGGGTTTATTTGCAAATGTTTTCCCACGAAAATTTAAATTTTGAGAGCATTCAATGCAAAGTGGAACATTAGCATTAAATGGCCTTCATGTCAGCCGTCATTGGTTGATGGGATGAAGCCGAAAGGGTGCTATTTTGCAATGATTCACGAGTTGGTGAAGCTAATGTGTCCTTTCAACCGCCAAACCCTACTCCTTTCCTATAAATAGAAGACATACCTTACCTTTTCAAACTTTTCAACCGTCGTCTCTGCATTATCCGTACTATCTCGTCGAAATTTTCCAAACACATTCTTCATAACTTCATAAAATTCTAAGTCTTTCTTCATCAATGGCACCCAAACCCATTGAAGATATGGTATGGTTTCTGAACTTTAAACTCTTTTATCTTCTGCAAATCATACATGCTATAAAACTGTTTCTGCCATTGATGAACTTGAAAAGCTTCGAACAACCATAACTGATTTTTCTTCATATATGCTTCATTTGTTGATTATTTTTGATGAAATTTGTTAGGCGTTGTTCGGAATCTTGCCTAGATTAAGAATATATGCTTTATTTCATGATCTACACATGTTTTGGGTACTGATTTTGAATTTTAAACTTCTTTAGTTTCGAAACCCACTTTATGATTTCTTCATTTTCTGGGTGATTCTGAGTAAAGTAGATGTTTTTATTGTTATATTATGAATCTACTGCTCAATGTGATCATTTTGACATGTTATTTGATCATTTTGGTTAACATTTTTCAAAATCTTGTTCTTGGTGTTCTTCGTGTTCTTCATGCACTCAAGTAACTGTTCATCGTGCTTTTTCAGAAAAATTCTTATGTTTTGGCTTGACCTAATTTTTAAACCTGTTTTTCCATACTTAGAAAATTTCTGAAAATTTTACTTTGTTACATGTTTAAACCGCATGCTATGTTTTGAAACCGCACTTATAATTGCTTAATTCTTGTTTCAAAACCGCATCCCTGAACCGCATATCTTTTCACTTCTAAACCGCATGCTGAAAACCGCATATACATTTTCAAACCGCATGCTAGAAAATTACATAAGTTTTACTAAGTATATAGGCTGGACACCATAACCTTCCTCTCTAAGCACCGCTTGCAGTGTGGGATAACCTTGGATTACAATGCCACGTACTAAGTATATACTTTTGTGTTTTTCTCATTTGATTCCTACCTGTGTTCACAGTTTCCTTGTGGTTGGAAATTCTCATTTCCAAAACCGCACTATTGCCAACCGCATGTGTGCCCCAACCGCTTGTGAACTGTGATTTTCCTAAAGTATTCTAACTTGTGTGTTTTCTTTGTAGAATACCAAGTACTTTCTACCAGGTTGGGAAATCAATGAACCTGAGTTGCGGTCCGATGCTCTTGGAAGGGAGATGATTAGGAAGATGCAAGCTTCTGGAATCCTTCCCCTCTTCAACAAACAACAAACCTTTACCATCCCTCTATTCATTGATCAATTCTATCAGACCGCAGTCAAGGGAGTGACTGAGCTTTCAGATGGAACCAAGATACCCAGCTTAGTGGGAATTGTTGAAGGGTTTAAGGTCTCAATTGACTACTTGGACATCAGAAGCACCTTCGATTTCCATGTGTCTGGTGCTCCAGTTGAAGTGTCCCAAGAGGTTCAGGATGCTACCTGCTCAACTCTTACTGGAACCCTGGCTTCTTTAACTGGCAACTACAAGAAGATAGCTAGGAAAGAGTTTGGAGAAATGATGAGTCATTTATGTTACTTAGTAGGGAAGTCTGTGTGTGGGAAGACAGGAAACCACAACAACTTCACCTCTTCTCAGTGGCAGTATTGCTGTGCCATATACAACGGAATGAAGCTCCATTGGCCCAAAATCTTGATGAAAGAGCTGGCCAGCAGTATTGATGCCTACCAGTTGAAGACCAAGGATGTGCATACCAGGTGGAGACCGTTTGGTAGACTGCTAACCGCCATCTTTGGCAACTATCAGCACTTGGAAGATATGAAGACAACCACTCCTGACATCTGCTATCATTGGGGAGTTGAAGAATCTTTTGGGCTCAAGGCTTGCCACTCCTTCAGATTCTCTTTTGGAAATGAAGACTACAAAGCTCTGTATGATGCTGATACCTTTCAACCCAAGGAAAATTATGTGGAGATGACTCCAGCGACCGCATCAAAAGCCATTGGCAAAGCTATCAAAAAGGTCTCAAGGAAAAGAAAAGCACCTACAGAACCCCTTCTTAAGCCAACTTCAACCGCGCCAACCCAACCGCGTGGTTCACCGCGCAGCCCAAGCCAGAAGAAGCCAAGGAAAGGGAAAGAGAAGATGACCCTTCTGGATGAAGTGGTTGAAGAAGAAGAAGGAGAGGAGGATGCAACTATTCCTCCATTGATTGCCAAGGCCAAGAAGGCAAAAGAAACTCAGGCTGAGCTAGCCAAAATGACTGATGAGGAGTTAGCCGCTTACTATGAAGCTGAAATTGAGAGGATAAAGAAGAAGCAAGCTGAGAAGGGTGCTGCCTCAGGAAAAACCAAGGATCCTATTCCCCAACCACAACCTTCTCAACCGCCCCAAACCAAACCGCTTGCCCAAACCCCACCTCAATCTCCTATCCTCTCCCATCATTCCTCACCAGCCAAAACTCTATCACCAAAACCGCTTTCTCCTCCACAACCACAAAGGGCTGCAACCGCTCAGGGGGAGAAACAAAAGAGGGTCAAACACTTAGCCCAAAAGAAGACCCCAACCAAAGGCCCCAAGCGGTTTCTTCAAAGAGTCAGAAATCAACCTTCCCCTTCTCCATCCCCTTCTAAATCCTCTTCCTACTCCACTTCACATACACCGTCCCAATCCCCTTCTAAATCTCATTCTTCCTCCTATCAATCCAAATCACCAACTCCCTCACCTCAGAAAACAAACCGCTCCCCATCTATCCAAAATTCAAACCGCGCCCAATCACCACCTTACTCACATCACACCCCAGCCATCTCAATCTCCAACCTTAACCGCGACAGAACTCCTTCCCCAAACCGCATCAATACTCCTCCTCCTGCAAATTCACCACCTCAAAAATCCCCTACTCCTGACCGCCTTCCTACTCCACCTCATCAAACCTCACCCATTCCTGAAACAGCACCCACTCAACCGCAAAGAACCCCTCCTGTTTCTGTCCATACCGCCCATACAAGTTCCTCCTCTGATTCTAACCCCATAACTTCTGGGATTCCAACCACCAACATTCCACCCTCAACCGCACCTATCTCAACCGCACCAATCCCCTCTTTACCTATCCCAACCGCTTCTATCCCTTTACCCCAAACACAACAAATTCCTCCCTCAACAATTTCACCTTATACAGTCCCTGCCAGCCGCCTTTTTCAAACCCTCCTTCAACCCATTTCCCAAACCGCACCTCCAACACAATCTCAACCGCTTCCCTCAATCACCCAAATTCCTTCAACTACAACCGCACCCTCAGACTACCTTCAAATTCTTTCAACCCTTCAACTGATTCAATCACAGTTGATTGTAAACCAAGGCCACATGCTAAAAACCGATCAAATCCAACTCTTGGCCTTAACCGCATCCAATGCCAACCCGGAAGCCTCCAACCGCTCTCTACATGCCAAGGTTGATGCTCGAGGCCGCTGAAATGGCCATCATGAAATCCCAATTGATTGATGCCATTAAGGGGGAGAGAGTGTCCACGTAAGCCGTCAAAACCGCAGCCTAATGAATGCTTCCAAGCCTTTAAAGAAGATCTAGCCACCGGAGTGCTCAAAGCCACGGGTGATCTTTGTTTCAAAATCTCAACTTCATGAAATGCTCACAAATCTTTCCAAATGAGTTTGTCACCTCCACCAACTTCGCACTGATAGCTTTCATGAAGACCCTCCAAGAAACCCAACCGCGGCAAGCCTCAACCTCGGCCGCTCCTTCCCAAACCGCTCTAGATGACTTGCGGTGAAAATTTTTTCGAACTGGACTCCCTTAAAGATAGAATAAATGTTGATCTCAACATAGTGGGAGACAAGATCAAAGAGCAAGTAAGGAATTTTGATGATGACATTTCCTTCGTATTTGAGAACCTCAAAGCGTGCTTCAACCTCAAGCTAGACAACTCCATCAAGGAATTGAAGTCCAACTCCGAATGTGACTGTTGATCTCGGAACCGCTTAGAGATGCTCTCTACTCAAACAAAGAGCCATTCAGGATGAGATCTTCACATTCTACAATTCCTTTGAAGGCCTCGCATTGAAGGATTCACTACTCGTATCAAGGAAAGTGTTGATGGAAACACTAGATCTGCTGATGCCGTTGGAACCGCCGCCGATTCTCAGAATCGCACTACTGACCGTCGAGACTACTCCTCGCTAGACAGCCGAAGACCTCAGAGCCTCGTAAGAAATATCAGAGGTGAAAGCTCGGCCTTCACCTTGAACCACAAATGCCCCAAAGAAGAGGTCAATCAACCAAGAGAGCAAGCACGCCATCAACATCAACCGCGCCATCATCAATCGCATCATCAATCGCGTCAGCATTAGGATTTCTCATTTTGTAATTCCTTTTTCCTTTTTGCTGAACTCTTTTTGTTTTGTTGGACCACACTCCATGTAATTTTTGTCCAACTTTCTTTTGTTTTTGAAACCTTTGTATTTTGCTTCTCTACCATTGTAAGTGTAACCACATTGGTAGTAATGAAAAATGCATCATTGGTTCCAAAACCTTGTTCATATCAAACTGCTTGTTTGTAGAACAATGAAACCTCTTATGGTTTATAAACTCATTCAAATATTTTCTAACTTAAAATCACTATTTTGAATTGATGTTTAAACTTTCAGTTTGAACCGCACTTTGAACTTAAACTCACAATTTCTTAAGTGCACTGAATACATTTCTATACTTTCCACATTGTAAGTTTTCATCTTTTAGAAAGTATAGAAATCTATAGCTTAAGCTAAGTGTGTGCATTGACTTGGGACATGACTTACCATGTTAATTCTTATGGACATGTTTTTACCAAGTACAATGTTTGCTTTCGTTATAGTAGGTAATGGCATCAATCAAATAGGGGGAGATTGTTGGGTATGCATGTTTTAACCCTCCTATTTTTTATTAGATTTGATCGATACCATAACCTCCTGTCTATTTTAAGGACTTTAGGACCCTATGTAATGAAGCTTAGACTTCAATTTTTTAGCTAAGTCCATTTTATAGAATAGGTTAATCTTAGGCTCAAGACCGGCTCAAGACTCATTGGGAAGCAAGGTTGCGCAGATCCAAAGCAGCATTCAAAACCGCCCTGGCGAACCGCACTTGTAAATCGCAAGTGTAGTTCTACCTTGAATCTGCCTATTGAACCAACCGCATGCAACCGCCCTTGAACCGCACCTGTGCAGTTCATGTGCAACCGCATCCATGCAACTCCCTGGTGTAGCAAAACCGCTCATTCCTAACCGCGTCTCACCAACCGCATCCAATGATTGGCTACTCGAAGTGAACAACTTTTTATCCGTTGGATTCCACGTCAGCAATATCAAAAGTCAACCACCATATCTTGTCACGTGATTAAATGTCAGAAAAGATCTGCAAGGATCTTGAAAAGGTGACAGGTGTCCTAACCTCATTGCTTGCGAGTGAGCCCGATCGGCTTTATCTCAGCAGCTGTACCAAAGGACAAAAGTGGTTTACGTGGACCAATAGGATTGCATCAAGTACCGTCCTTCAACAAACAGATATCCAACGGCTAGTTTCTTGATGCTTGGGTATAAATACCCTAATCTTCACCATTTGAAGATTGCTTGAAAAATTAAGAAGTACCGTGTTCATAGAAGCCGAAGCTCGCCCGTAAATTATTCAACCCTTTGAATCTTCATCTTCATACTTCAAGAAATATTCCTAGCCCAGAAATCAAGCCTTAACACAATCAAGAATCATTGTGCTCTACATCTCACAGATCTAAAGAGCCTTGATCTTGTTCTCACACACTCACCTCACTTGTTCTAATCACATAGATTAAACACTTGAGATACACTGGTTATAGTTTTGGATTTGTTCTTCATAGAAAAGATTTTATTGTACTTTGTAATCTCACAATACTTAATATAAAATCTCTCTTAGAAATCCAAGACTAACCATCTTGGTAGTGGATGTAGATCGTTTATCGATTGAACCACTCCAAATAGCGTGTTCTTACTTTTGGCATTTATATTTCTTGTGCTTGCTAATTATTTATCTTTGTCTCTGTTTGATCTTTATTTAGCTATCCATTATTGTGAAATAGTGTTTGGAGTTAACAAAGTCAAAACCACACGTGTTTGTAAAACTGCACTTCCCAAAACCGCACCACCAAAACCGCATTTTACAAACCACCTCTCAAAACCGCTTTACACTCTATTATTCCGCTGTGCATTTTACACTATCACTTGCAGTCTATTATCAACTGCTAGAGGATTTTGTAAGCAAGAGGTTCAGTCTTTAAAAGAGGGAGAAAAATTTTAAACAGCTATTCACCCCCCCCCTCTAGCTGTATTTTCACCCTTGTTGCCACCTTTGGGACCAACAGCCGTATACCATTTTTGACAAGATCGGGACACGTAAAACCCTAAAAACCCTAAATAATGGCAAAATTTTGTAACTCAATATCCATTTGGATTTTGAGGAAACTCATGTAGATGAAAAACATTTTAAATGTCATTTAGAATCTAGAAAAAAATTAAAAAAAATTAAACGAGGTAGGCGTATACCATTTTTGGCAAGATCGGGACACAGAAAACCCTAAAAACCCTAAATAATGGCAAAAATTTGTAACTCAATATCCATTTGGATTTTTAGGAAACTCATGTAGATGAAAAACATTTTAAATGTCATTTAGAATCTAGAAAAAAATAAAAAAAAAATAAACGAGGTAGGCGTATACCATTTTTGGCAAGATCGGGACACAGAAAACCCTAAAAACCCTAAAAAATGGCAAAAATTTGTAACTCAATATCCATTTGGATTTTGAGGAAACTCATGTAGATGAAAAACATTTTAAATGTCATTTAGAATCTAGAAAAAAATAAAAAAATTAAACGAGGTAGGCGTATACCATTTTTGGCAAGATCGGGACACAGAAAACCCTAAAAACCCTAAAAAACGGCAAAAATTTGTAACTCAATCTCCATTTGGATTTTGAGAAAACTCATGTAGATGAAAAACATTTTAAATGTCATTTAGAATCTAGAAAAATTAAAAAAATAAACGAGGTAGCCGTATACCATTTTTGGCAAGATCGGGACACGTAAAACCCTAAAAACCCTAAATAATGGCAAATATTTGTAACTCAATCTCCATTTGGATTTTGAGGAAACTCATGTAGATGAAAAACATTTTAAATGTCATTTAGAATCTAGAAAAAAATGAAAAAAAATTAAATGAGGTAGGCGTATACCATTTTTGGCAAGATCGGGACACGTAAAACCCTAAAAACCCTAAAAATGGCAAAATTTGTAACTCAATATCCATTTGGATTTTGAGGAAACTCATGTAGATGAAAAACACTTTAAATGTAATTTAGAATCTAGAAAAAAATTAAAAAAAAAATTAAACGAGGTAGCCGTATACCATTTTTGGCAAGATCGGACACGTAAAACCCTAAAAACCCTAAATAATGGCAAAAATTTGTAACTCAATATCCATTTGGATTTTGAGGAAACTCATGTAGATGAAAAACACTTTAAATGTCATTTAGAATCTAGAAAAAATAAAAAAAAAATAAACGAGGTAGGCGTATACCATTTTTGGCAAGATCGGGACACGTAAAACCCTAAAAACCCTAAAAAATGGCAAAAATTTGTAACTCAATATCCATTTGGATTTTGAGGAAACTCATGTAGATGAAAAACATTTTAAATGTCATTTAGAATCTAGAAAAAAATTAAAAAAATTAAACGAGGTAGGCGTATACCATTTTTGGCAAGATCGGGACACATAAAACCCTAAAAACCCTAAATAATGGCAAAAATTTGTAACTCAATATCCATTTGGATTTTGAGGAAACTCATGTAGATGAAAAACATTTTAAATGTCATTTAGAATCTATAAAAAAAATAAACGAGGTAGGCGTATACCATTTTTGGCAAGATCGGGACACAGAAAACCCTAAAAATCCTAAAAAATGGCAAAAATTTGTAACTCAATATCCATTTGGATTTTGAGGAAACTCATGTAGATGAAAAACATTTTAAATGTCATTTAGAATCTAGAAAAAAATAAAAAAAAATTAAACGAGGTAGGAGTATACCATTTTTGGCAAGATCGGGACACGAAAACCCTAAAACCCTAAAAACGGCAAAAATTTGTAACTCAATCTCCATTTGGATTTTGAGAAAACTCATGTAGATGAAAAACATTTTAAATGTCATTTAGAATCTAGAAAAAAATTAAAAAAAAATAAACGAGGTAGCCGTATACCATTTTTGGCAAGATCGGGACACGTAAAACCCTAAAAACCCTAAATAATGGCAAATATTTGTAACTCAATCTCCATTTGGATTTTGAGGAAACTCATGTAGATGAAAAACATTTTAAATGTCATTTAGAATCTAGAAAAAAATAAAAAAAAATTAAACGAGGTAGGCGTATACCATTTTTGGCAAGATCGGGACACAGAAAACCCTAAAAACCCTAAAAAATGGCAAAAATTTGTAACTCAATATCCATTTGGATTTTGAGGAAACTCATGTAGATGAAAAACACTTTAAATGTAATTTAGAATCTAGAAAAAAATTAAAAAAAATTAAACGAGGTAGCCGTATACCATTTTTGGCAAGATCGGGACACAGAAAACCCTAAAAACCCTAAATAATGGCAAAAATTTGTAACTCAATATCCATTTGGATTTTGAGGAAACTCATGTAGATGAAAAACACTTTAAATGTCATTTAGAATCTAGAAAAAAATAAAAAAAAATAAACGAGGTAGGCGTATACCATTTTTGGCAAGATCGGGACACGTAAAACCCTAAAAACCCTAAAAAATGGCAAAAATTTGTAACTCAATATCCATTTGGATTTTGAGGAAACTCATGTAGATGAAAACACATTTTAAATGTCATTTAGAATCTAGAAAAAAATTAAAAAAATTAAACGAGGTAGGCGTATACCATTTTTGGCAAGATCGGGACACGTAAAACCCTAAAAACCCTAAATAATGGCAAAATTTGTAACTCAATATCCATTTGGATTTTGAGGAAACTCATGTAGATGAAAAACATTTTAAATGTCATTTAGAATCTAGAAAAAAATAAAAAAAAAATAAACGAGGTAGGCGTATACCATTTTTGGCAAGATCGGGACACGTAAAACCCTAAAAACCCTAAAAAATGGCAAAAATTTGTAACTCAATATCCATTTGGATTTTGAGGAAACTCATGTAGATGAAAAACATTTTAAATGTCATTTAGAATCTAGAAAAAAATAAAAAAAATTAAACGAGGTAGGCGTATACCATTTTTGGCAAGATCGGGACACAGAAAACCCTAAAAACCCTAAAAAACGGCAAAAATTTGTAACTCAATCTCCATTTGGATTTTGAGAAAACTCATGTAGATGAAAAACATTTTAAATGTCATTTAGAATCTAGAAAAAAATTAAAAAAAAATAAACGAGGTAGCCGTATACCATTTTTGGCAAGATCGGGACACGTAAAACCCTAAAAACCCTAAAAACCCTAAATAATGGCAAATATTTGTAACTCAATCTCCATTTGGATTTTGAGGAAACTCATGTAGATGAAAAACATTTTAAATGTCATTTAGAATCTAGAAAAAAATAAAAAAAAATTAAACGAGGTAGGCGTATACCATTTTTGGCAAGATCGGGACACAGAAAACCCTAAAAACCCTAAAAAATGGCAAAAATTTGTAACTCAATATCCATTTGGATTTTGAGGAAACTCATGTAGATGAAAAACACTTTATGAAGTAAGTTCTTAATCTTTTGTTTTGTATTGTGATCAAAATCGAAATCAAAATTCCATCTTGGACGGAGATAATTTCGTGTATCATCTGCGGCGTAGTTGCTTACATATCGTGTACGCTAACACGAGATGTCTTGAACTATGTCGTGTATTTATACACGAAATATATACTTACCGGAGCTTTGAAGCGGCGAGTGCTTGTATTTTGCGGGGTCCATTTCCGGATATCGATGATGAATTCACGACATCGAATTATTTCCAAACAGGGATGCGCTTCTTGCACACGTACGGAAATCGCGAGGCGTCGAAATATACACCTTGTTATACTGAGAACTCGAAGAATAGAATTGGAAATAAACTAGCTTATGCGATGATAATATGTCATTTTGGTGGATATCACGAGTCCTAAGATCTAAGAATATAAAGAAGAGTAGTAGCGAAGAGAGAGTGTAGTTTTAAACTATATGCCAAAGAAAGGAGGGATGATGGGTTATGGGGTTATGTTGTCAGGAATGGTATGCATAATCATGACTTTCCTTTGTATCAGGAAGGTTTTCCTCTCGGGAAATTGACAGTGCCGAATATGACGTTGTGTGTAGAGGTAAGTGAATGTTCATTGCGTCCAAATGACATAGTTGCAATGTTAAAGATGAACGATGAGAAGCATGTGAGCACTCCGATGCACGTCCGCAATGCCATCACAAAATATAGAGAAAAAGAACGACAAGGAAGGACCCCGCTACAACAATTCCTTAAATTACTCGTAGATCATGAATATACATACTACACGAGGGAAGACGCTGAGAGTGGCATGATCGGCGATATATTCTTCTCTCACCCATTAGCAATGAAGATGCTAAAGCTGTTTTCCATATGTTGTACAAGGTGATTGCACTTACAACACCAATCGCATGGACTCGTACTTCTTGCAGTTTGTAGGATTTACTTCCACCGGGCATAATTTCACAATAGCGTATGCGTTCCTCAAGTATCGAGTGCGGATGATTACAAATGGGCATTGGACAATTTGCGCGGCACATTTACACCTCCCCGGTTGCCAACGGTTTTTGTCACCGATCGTGAATTGGGTTTTATCAGCGCTCTCCGTACAGTTTTTCCCGACACCGCACACTTCTTGTGTCGGAGGCATATCGAAGTCAATGTTAGAAGGCATGGATTGAGTCATACAGGTATTTATTTATTTACTTATTTACTTATTTATTGATTTTCTTTGTTTATAATATATATAATTACTTAAATTACAGGTAGCGAGGATTTGGCAGAATCATTCATGAGGAGTTTCAATTATGCAATCTCTGCCCCTACCTCCGGCGAATGGAACGAACGTTGGCAAGGGCTTTGTGACCGTTTCATATCTTATCCTGTATTATTGGATTACCTCCGCGATACATGGATTACTCCATACTCTCAGAATATTCTGTCCATGCACACGGATGTGTTACCACACTTTGGGACCCATACCACAAACAGGGTGAGGGTGAGCATAACAGGTTGAAGAAGGCATTGGGGAGTGCTTCTTCTACTTTTGACACAATCTTCAAAAAGGCTCATAAGATCTTCGATATCCAACTAAAAAATATCAAACAGGGTATGAATAGATCAAAGACCAGAACTCCAATTGATTTGAGGACCCGTAATATGTAGATGAACTCTTACGTAGGATTGCTTGCTATGTCTGGCCGGCGCCGGACGCTACTTATTGGATGGACCTTCCAGATCTTGGGCACATCATTGCCACGAGGTATAATGTGGCATTCATTTCGTACTCGGCTAGCGGCGGCAGCTTATGTCTTCCAGTGACTGTACCAGCAGGAGTAGGACCACCGATAAACACAGTTGTGGTGGGACAAGTGAGAAACCATTTTATATTGGTATGATACTTAACTGTCTCATCTATATTTGTAATATTTAAGTGTCTTACTTAAATTCGTTGTATTTAAGCTGTTATTACTTTTGCGGTGCACATGTCGGGCAATGATTGCGATTCCACCACCAGCCGAACACTTGGAGGGAACAACGTGATCCAAGCGCAAGTCAACTGATCCTCCAATACCGAGATAGGATAGCAGCATTTAATAAACTCTATGATCAGGATACCGATGCAAGAAGAGAAAGATTACGTAGGGGATAGTATATGTGTAATGGTTTTTGAATTATATGCTTATCCTTGTTAACACTTTTATGAATGTTTGGATGTTTGAATTATATGCTTATCCTTGTTAACACTTTTATTTCGTATACAATTTTTCATCAGTATGACTTTGGTGCTGTTGTTGTTACTGATGTGTCTCGTGTAGATCCACACGAGACACATCTCGTGTGGATTTACACGAGATGTGTCTCGTGTGGATCTACACGAGATGTGTTTCGTGTGGATCCATACGAGACACATCAGCAACAGCACCAGCACCAAGTAAACAACAACACCAAATAAACAACAGCAACAACACAATCAGACACAACAGCAACTATCCATTTCATACTCGCATCTGTCAATACCAAATAAACAACACCAAATAAACAACAGCAACAAATCCATAACTCCATATTCAGTACTACAAATCCATAACTCCATAAACAACAACAATACAATCAGTATACCATTACAACAACAACTATCCATTTCCTACGAAAATAAATCCAACTCCATGTCAGTACTACAAATATACCAAAACTCCATAATGAACAATACATAAATGCGACCTCCTACATGAGACGACCTAAACCCTCGTGTGCCCGTCTAAGTATATCTCTGGCGTACTCGGGAGACTCGCATACCGTCACTAATGGAAGTATGAGATCTGCCGCGATCGGCTGCTGACCCCAGGCTGCGGTGGAACATCAACGGGGAGGTGGGGGAGGTGGAATGTCAACGGGAGGATCGTGTATCGGATTAGATATCCGAACATGACTCCTAGCCGAAAACCACTCCATATAATCATCGGTCGGGAGAAGATGTAGTATCTAGTGGTGGCCCCCATCGGGGGAACGGGCTGAACTCATGCATGTCGAACAACACCCGCCCCGTCCCAAAATCATCTTCGTCACCATACTCCTTTTGGTATCCCTTCGACCCTTTGACAAAATACATCTCGTGGGAGTCGGGGCCGTCTGGGGATCCTGTTGGTGCCGAACCGCACACGGTAACACGATCAGGCATATACGCCTGATGTCACAAAAGCGTATAACCCCCGAAGTGTGAAACCGGCGAATCGAGTTCGCTCAATACCATAAGGAGTCCAAGCAACCTGTGAGTAGACTTTGTTAGGCAGAGTCTACATAATAACGGAGGGAGTGTAACAATTTGAAACAGTTTTAATATGAATAACTCACCCTATCAACATGCATCCTGTCAAGAGTGCGGCGATACTGCACTAGATGATCCAATGCCCTCCAGTCAGCATCAAGGCGTGACCATCTACGGGCTCTCGGGTGCCCCTGCTTGCCGGCTGCGGGTCGAGGAAAGTTGCCGGAAATCCGGGAAGTACTCGTATATCCACCCCTGAGATGTATGTAAAAAGTATTAAATACTAATCAAATGCAACATGTAATTACAGGGGGGGGAGTCGACAGAGTAAAAAGAAAGTGAGTAGAGTAAGATGTACCTCTAGCAGTGTCGCACAACCACCCATCTGCTTGCATCCGGATCACGGACGCCTTCCCGACTCTCGGTATAAATAAGCCAACGTAGCCGATCCCCGGGAGAGAGTGGGGAGTCTCTCAAGATCCGTGCATAAAGGAAGGTAGGCTGCAGGCACCTTATCCTGACTCTTGTCCACGAACATCGTGGAACCTAAGAGGTGCAGGATATACGCAGAAGCACGCTGGGCATCAGTCATGTGCGGTATACGGGAAGAAAAGAGACGCCGGACATCCTTTAATAAGTACCCAGTGCCACCCAAAACGAGGTGTCTAGAGATGCCGGATAGGTCAGGCACTGGATCCGGATGCCGAACAGGTGCACCTACAGCAGTGATACCGTAAATTGAAGATGAAATAACACATTTTAGTACAAGAGATGAATGTAGATAGTTAATATAGTCTTGAAATTGATAATATATAACAACATACCCAGGGATATGAGATACGTCGTGTAACGTAATGGTCATCTCCCACGGCATGTGGAACGAGTTAGTCTCGAGGAGACCACCGTTCCAAAATGCCGTCATCGCCGCATGGTTAGGCCTCTGAATGGTGGCATCGTGCAGGCTGTTGGATGCCCGATGCATCAATGAGGGTCGGCCGGGCTCTATCGCAGCCTCCAGACGCACGCTTGAACCTGTTTATTACAAACAAAAAATATAATCAATACTCGAGATCGAGAAAAGTACGAGATGTATAATTAATGGAATATTTAGAGTGTGTGCCAAACAACTTCAAGATTTTAATAAATTCACATAAATGATTATCTTACTTTTTGCGAATCTGCTGAAATCTCGTATGAAAAGTCACCACTGACTCACTAGTGGAGTCCCTCCAAATCTCTCGGGCTCTGTGATCACCAAACCCGTATAAAAGTGAAACATTCTCTGGGCCGCCACCTGGGTCACTCTGAAGCTGCCATGATGGTGGCACCTCACCCGCACCCTGCCCCCTCCTGTCTACCGCCCTCTAGCCACATCCCTCCCCCCTCCCCCTCCCACGCCTCAAAGGTCTAACATCACGTGATCTCCTCCTCCTCCTCCTCCTCCTCCTCCTCATCATCATCGTCATCATGGTCATCCCTCCCACTCCTCCTCCTCCTCATCATCATCATCCCCACCCTCCTCCTCCGCCTCCTCATCCTCCTCACGCCACTATCACCGTAATCAGAAGATGCCTCATCATCTCCTCCATCCTCCTCAACACTATCATCAGAATCAATATCAATCTGCTCAGTCTGCTCAGTGCCACAATCTGCTCGAGCCATGAAAGTCGTATCATGATCATCTCCTACCTCCTCCCGAATCTCAAGCTCGGACCCACGCACGATAGTCCTATCATGTATACTTTTGCTTCGTTTATCTACCTTAGCCTGCCGCCTGTCGTCTCGGCCTTCCTCTTTCGTTTGACGCGGCCATACGTTCACGTGCCTACAAAAAAACAAATAAGAGACAATAAATTAGCTATTTAGCATTTATAACTGAATATGAACGATGTAAAGGAAAAGAGTCGACACTGGGCACATTTCGTGTAAGTCACACGAGATGCATTTCGTGTGAGTTACACGAGATGCATTTCGTGTGAGTTACACGAAATGAATCTCGTGTGACTTACACGAAATTAATCTCGTGTGAGTTACACGAAATGTGCCCCTCTCCAGTTTGGTTATTATCGAAGAAAGAAAAAATTACACGAAGAAAAATGAGAAAAAGACGTCGAATAAAATTGAAGAAACCAGTTCATGAAATGAAAGACGTCCAAATCAATTGAAGCAATAAAAAAAAAATTAGACATTGGGAATGTAAAATTAGGTTTAAATTTCGTTCAAATTGCATTACCTTCTTTACAGGCACGGTGGTAGAAGCGGAGGCGGCGGCGATGGCAGTGGTGGTAGCGGCGGCGGAAGCTCCAGCAGGGACGGCCGGAATTTTTACTCGAGCCATTCTTCGTCGGTCGTGGTGTGTTCGTCGTCGTGTGTACTGAGAAAGAGAGAGAGAGCGAGGGAGAGGAAGAGGCTGTTTGATTGAATTTGAAATGAAAAAAAAAAAATTATTTATAAATGGGTAATTTCGTCAAATGCCCGGGCCGTGTATTTTTTTGGGGCCGTGTATTTATACCTATCCTAAGAATTGGGCAAATTTTGCCTTGGCTGTGGCGGTGCCACGAGGTTGCTGCTTTTTCAAGGCTTCGGCTTTCGTCCGCGGCGGCAAGACGAGGAGCGGAAGCCAATATTACATCCGCCAACACAATCCATTCCCAATCTCTTGATTCTAATTGTCCCCAAAAATTGAATCGGATCGCAATGGATTACTACGAGGTTCTGGGGTTGAATCGCAATGCCAACAAAGAAGAAATCAAGGAAGCATTTCGCAAGAAAGCGATGCAATTCCACCCGGACAAGCACTCTGCCTCCCCCAAATCCGTCCGCGACGGCGCCACCCTCAGATTCAAGCAGGCATCCGAGGCTTACGAAGTTCTCATCGACGATTCCAAGCGTGCCGACTATAATCTCCGGTTCCGTTCAAGTGGTGGTGGTGGGTACTATGGGTATGGGCATAGTAGTAATTTTACACGTGGTGGTGGGTACTATGCGAATCGGGAGCCACTTGTTTCTAAGTTGGAGAATTTTCTTCGTTTCCTTACGTCACGTGCTTTCCTGCTTAACCTTTCCTTGGCCGGGTAATAATTTTTTCTTCATACTCATCTTCTGTATTCAAGATTGAAACATGTTTGTAAATATTAGATTTCCATTTTTTTTGAGCTGCAAATTTTATCAACTCATGACAACTAATAAGCATAGATCCATCCCTCATGACAAGAGACTCATGCATTGGGTTAAAGAAGGTAAGGTTACTCCAGTGTGACATGGAAACCAATAAGACCATGTTGATCATTACAGTCATTAGTCTAGGAAAAATATTGTCTTTTAATGCAAAATAATTCAAGAATGAGAACATAAAAATTAAGGAACATCTACTCAACTAGCACATTCAATGATAACATTACAAAGTACATGTTTGGGGTTGTCCCTAAACCTTGCAAAGTTCATGGGGGGTTTCCCTCACCAAAAAAGTACATTGGGGCAAAGCCTAAAATGAGTAAACCATGTTGTGCACTAGATAGAGCGAGTTTAGCTTATGACCACACCTTTTGAATGATTGATAATTGAGAATGCTGATTTCCATTCATTTCCTTAAATCTCTTTATATTCTTTACATCTATTTTGCACCTGTATGCTCATAAATTATTTGATTATTTCTATCTCAGTGAATTTGCTCATAGATTACTTTCTCCAGTGCTTTATTAGGTGGGACAATGATTATTGAATCAAGCAGGGACAGACTTTGGAAGATGCAAAATCCTGGGGTATGCCACTTGTTTTTTCTTCTTTCTCAGTCTGTATACTTGACTAAAACCGTTGCTCATAATTTCTACATTTTATGGGTCAGAACCAACGGGTTTACATTCTTTGAAATATGCTTGAATTGCATATGTAGTACCTGTACTATCACGATCCCTGAAGTAGTAATTATTTTTCTTTGTGCTTACAATGAAATTCGATAGACGAATGGTTATCTTTGATAAAGTTCACAGAGAATCATATTAACAGCAAAGCAATGGAGAAACAGATATCTGCTTATGTTTTATTTCTGAGCATAGAAAAGCTGCCTGAGAAACTGTAACTGATACCATCTGTCGTCTGTTTTTTTCTCCGTTTGGTTATTAATATAGAAATCATTTGAAGAAGCAATGGAGAAGATGAAAGATGGTAAAAAGAAGGGATAGAAGAGATTTTGTGTATTCTCAAGCAAGCCCAATTAGTAAACAACGGGTATGTTAATATAAAAGCACCATTTCCCATTGCACTGAAGGTTTACTCCTTCTATGCTATGACAACATTAGTTTCTTTCTTTCATTTGTGTATAGTCCTCTCATTATTATTATTCCATATGCACTTTTTCCAGTCAGATCTAGGAGTTATTCCTGTGTACCTCCCTTAGAGTAAGCCATCTCCTATATATGTACATATCTCATAATGATGTTGTAAATTCAAAGTAATTATTACCACATATTTTCCAAAAAAAAACAATCTTCATATAATTTTGGGTAGTCTAGTGACCCTCCACTCCAACATACCTGAGTGTTTATATAGATACATAGATGCATCGATCTATCACAATTCACATGATGTTACATGCATGAACATTATCAGTACTAAAAATGTGAATAACATGATCATCAATTGTTGCATAAGCAGGGTCAGGGAAGTATCCATGAGTAGATTCGTTATGACCGTGCATGTAGTAGTTATAAGATGAAGTGAAGGTTGATTCGTCCAAATATTGTGTTGCGTAAGGGTAATACTCGCTATCGTATGGATACGGCCAAAACTCGGCTTTTCTTCCTGTTCTCCTTGCTACCTTCAAAACCCGCCTTTGATCTACATACCCTGTTACAGTCACTTTTTGTTTATCCATGTCAATCTCCAATTTATCAACACCTGCAATTGCATCCATTCAGTTTTAAATACAATAAGATTGGCTTAGCTTTTGCTTAACAAACTCGATTATATATCTTAGGATTTACTTATTTTAGAAATGATTTTATTTGACTAACACTAATCTTTATTCTTAGTAGTTATCATTTAAATAAGGTAGGTTACAAGTTTGGTAAGGATTCTATATTGATAAGAAAATGCGCGGCTAGGAGACTTTTGCTCGGAAAATGATTCTATTCATCTATATAAAGGAGAGCCGCCTCACTTCATTCCTTACGGATTCCAGTGCATTCAAAGAGACTTTAAGATTGCTTTTATATTTTTGTGTTCTAAAGTTTAGAATCGTTTGATCTGTTATCGTGTTACTTTTCTTTCATTGTAAGTTTTTCTATAACTTGTTCTCTACAAGATTGTTTTTAATGAAAGGTTTTTCAACAAGAATATCTCGCTGAAGTGGTTAATTCTGAATTTTGTCCACTACGTTTTACATTTTGTTCGTGTGTGTTAAGTTGTGTACACTTGTGTGATCATTGTTACACAAGTTCTTAAAGTCTGAGGTTTCACCTTAAAACCAATTGGTGTTAAGGGGAGTGACTAGCGGGCTTTGCCAAAGCTTACAACGTATGGACCTGCTCTGATATCATTTTAAAGTCTGGGGAGTGACCCAAGATCTTTATATATTGTAGGCAACGTTTGTCAATTTTCAATGTGGTATAATATCTCTAACACAAGTAATTGATTTTCATAACAGTTCTAACTACATTTCTTTCATAGAGTACTACATCTTAATACATATTTTTCTTACTCGCTTAATTTGATTGACATTAATGAATAGAAAATTAGAAAATGTGAGGTATTTGAATTGAGGGAGTGGGCATTACACTTTGATATAAGGTTGGTTGTTACTAAATTTTCCATCCCCTTACATATAAAAATTAACATTTCATTAATTTTATGTTGAATTGCTAACTAAAAATTACGTTAGCAATCGGTTGCATGTAAATGTTGGGTTAACAAAATTATTATTTTCCCTTCTCTAATATACAAGGTGATTGACTAATAGAAAACATATTCAGTCATTAGTATCCATTAATGTTATTAAAATGGTTAAATTTATTTTTATTTGCAAATATCTACAATGTTAAAATTCATTTAGGGGCGAGTTTATCAATTTTTTTAAAAGTTGTATTTTATTTGTTTTTGTTAATGATGACGCAGGAAACGATCCAGATTAACATTAGTCCAGTAATAGGTTGATCTGCAGCAGCTATGACCCGAAACCACGAACAAACGACTTGACGGGGCGGTATCCGGCTAATACCATCTGGCATGATGATAAGACGTGGTGTTAAGAGTTTGCATAAAACTATATGGAAATAACGTAATCTCAAAATAGTCAATAAGTCAATACCCTTTTACGTTGAATGTAGTATGGTATATATAGGAGCTTCGTAGTATAATTAGGAATCCCTTAAATCGTGGAGATAATATGGGCGTAACGATCTCCGTGATTGTAGCAGGCGGTTACACCTTGAGTCGTAGACAGACGCACATTTCTGTAGGTCGAGGTTGTCTGAATGTTCGAAGTCGACCTGACTTTATGCCTTGGTTTAGATGTGAATTATATAGGTGATCGTGTGTCGGACGAATCTAGGTCGGGACCAAAAATGGTCGGACAATGAGATAGGTCGACTGACCTTATGTTGGTGGGCCGTAGGCGTAGCGGCAACTGGATTGACCCGAATAATAATTGTGCCTGTGTAAATGTTGAGCTTCAATCATTGGGCCTAGCCCGTCACTTTTATTCCGTTCAGTGACCACCAACTTTCTGTGTTGACGTTGTCGACCAGGAAGTTATGAAAAATTTATATGATGGCTTATGTGCCTCGCTGTTAAAAGGTCGACTAACTAGACGTAGGTCGCTCTTGAACATTGACTTTTGGCGGTTGGATACGTTGTTTAATGCGCCGTAATTTTCGTAATAATGGTACGGTTCTAGCAATTGGGCAG
Organism: Adenophora triphylla var. japonica; assembly: GCA_022495995.1. Taxonomy (NCBI): domain Eukaryota; kingdom Viridiplantae; phylum Streptophyta; class Magnoliopsida; order Asterales; family Campanulaceae; genus Adenophora; species Adenophora triphylla. Next base: position 145,690 of record JAFEMH010005193.1, on the reverse strand, counting down.
CTGTCTTGGGAACCGCTGCGGAGCATTAACTGAAAAATCCGAACGGTTATATCCACCACCCTTTCCAATTCAGGTAAGGAAAATGAGGAGTATAAAAGGAAAAATTCCTTTCCTTTTCAAACTTTACAAACCTATAGCAAACAAATACTCCAGCAAGAACAAAAACAAGGAATTTGATTTTCCAGCGTAGTCGAGCTTTTCGCTTCGTCTTTGAGTTCCATCTTCCTCAAATCAATCAAGGTACCCTTCAATTTCTCTGTATTAGGCTTAATTTCAAGTTTCTCCCCTTATTACGCCATGGCTATTACCTTTGGCTTCGAGCTAGGTGTTAGGTATGGGTACAACTTCATAAACCTTAGGATTTATAATAGGCTAGAGGGTCCATGGAGGGAACTGACGAGGGAGGAGTGCATTACCATTCTAAATAGGTGGGACTTATTCCATGGCGTGGTAGGGTGCCCAGCGGGTGAGAGTATAAGGGATTTGGAGGCGGATGACCCACGGATTATCCGTTTTCGCCTCTTTAATAAACTGATCGACCACCTCATAATATTCTATATCAAGTCTAATAAACCCCCTCTGTAGAGAACTGCTCTAGGAACTTCCTCCTCATATAGCTCCATGAAGTGATGCAACCAGTAGATAAACCACTGAACCAAGTCAATGCTGCACATGTGAAGTTGCTGGTTAATGCCTTGCATAACACGTCATCCTCAGAAGAGACCAAACACATGGTGCCCTCAAAGTGCTGCATGTGAATTTAAGGCATTGGCCGTGCCTAAATACTTTTCCAACATTGGCAACTTGAACCCTGCAGGTGGGCCTTTGTCGAGCACGTCTTTGGCCAAAGGTCGAATAGTACTGTTATTTCGTTCGACCTTCCCATTGGTTGCTTTATTATTTGCCTCCAAATCATCCAATCTTCGTTTCAAGTTGAGAAGCTCCCTAACATCTAGGTCGCTTCTTTGATGGGAGATAGAGTTAGAATTTTGTCTCTCCTCCCGGTGGGGTTCCCTTCAGAGAGGGTCCTTTGTCTCTCATTCCTTGGGGGAGTCATTTCTCTCCTTTCCCGACGGTGAAACGATCTCTCTCCCCTTTGTGGCGACCTACGCTGAGCCTGTCAGCTTCGAGCTGCCTCCTCTGAGCTGAGTCGGCCTTTTGTTCCCTTTGATGGTTGAGCCTATCTCTTAGGTCACCATTCCGTTCTACAGAAATGTGGGTGGGGGGAGACATTTCATTCCTCCTTTCTTTACCGGACGGCCTAGCACCTCTGTTATCCCATCTATGAGAAGTGAGCGACGGAGCTACCCTTTGCGATCTTTTGTTGTCCTTTTTAGGAGACTCGGGTAGCTCGAGTAACTCGTTCTGTACCTCAAGCAAACTCTGCAACAATCTAGCTCGCTATAGCAAAATCTCTTTCCTACTAAGGTGAGAAGCTGAGGGACCTGCCATTTCGCGTGCAGCTGTTCGATCCGTTTGGACCCGTTTCGCCTGCTGGCTTACCCCTTGGTTAGGCATGGGCCTCTTCTGTCTTCTCCCATCTTGCAAACCCATACCATCGGATACACTGTTGGAGCGAGCGGCTCTCCTAGTGGGTGTCCCTGTAGAGGAGGAGGTAAGTTTGCAGTGCGATTCCCGGCACCTGCATCAATGTTTCCCCCCGCATTGTCTCACTGGAGGCAGTAGCAGTATGTCCATCAGATACTATGTTCACGGTTGTGTGAGGTTTCGAGGTCTAGCGTTATCGATTCCCGGCAATGAAACCAAACTTATGACGCAGAAAATGATCCAGATCAGCCTTAGTCCAGCAATAGGTTGATCTCCATCGGCTATTACCTGAAACCACGAACAAACGACTTGCCGGGGTGGTCTACGGCTAAGACCCTCCGGCGTGATGATGAGATGTGGTGTTAAGAGTTTGTATAAAATTGTATGTAAATAACGTAATCTCAAAATAGTCAATAAGACATTGCCCTTTTACATTGAATGTAGTCTGATATATATAGGAGCTCCGTAAGATAATTAGGAATCCCTTAAATCATGGAGATAATGTGGGTGTAACGATCTCCGTAATGGTAGCAGGCGGTTACACCTTGAGTCGTAGATAGACGCACGTTTTTGTAGGTCGAGGTCGCCTGAATGTTCGAAGTCGACCTGACTTTGGACTTGGCTTAGATGTGAATTATATAAGTGATCGTATTTCGGACGAAGCTAGGTCGGGAACAAAGATGGTCGGACGATTAGATAGGTCTGACCTTATGTTGGTGGGCCGTATACGTAGCGGCAACTGGATTGGCCCGATTAATAACTGTGTCTGTGTAAATGTTGGGCTTCAATCATTGGGTCTAACCCGTCACTTTTATTCCGTTCAATTAATATTTTTTGGATCATAAACTTTACTAATTTAAACATGATATATAAGTTCCCTCAAATTTAATGAATTTTTATTAAAAATATATATTTTTAATAAAATGTCAGGTCAAAATTCAAACAAATGACTATCTATTTTCTAAAATATTTCTAAATAAATTCACAATGCTCATATAACTGACTTATTGATCGAAAAGCTCCTACAGCTCTGTCCCAAATGAATAAATTTATGAAAAAAAAATTGTCTCAAAGTAAATTTCTAAAATGGGTAAATTACACATAAGGGTCTAAAGTTTGTGGGTGAGGGGTATGATATTTCAAATTTGACAAGCAAGAGTCTGAAGTTAAAAAAGTTAGCAAATAGAGGTTTTTTGATAGAATTGTTGACATTTTCTGTTAAATCATCACGTGTTGAGCACATACAACTAAACTTGTCCGTTAAGTCATTAATTAAAGATAATACCGGAAAATAAAATATAACACTAACATCATCTTATTTCATGAAAGTAAGTAAACATGACTAGTGTATATATAGGGGGAGGGGAGGGGAGAGGAGAGGAGAAGAGAGGAGAGGTGAGGAGAAGAGAATACTTGCCATGTATTTTTGAGATAGCTCTTCTTATTCTTTTCTCGCATCCTTCACAATCCATATGCACTAATAACTCCACAATCTATAACTCCAAATCCATAATCATTAGCTTATTATTTATGTACAGTTTTCCAAACGATAACAACAACAACAACAACAAAGCCTTAGCCTCAAAATAATTTGGAGTCGGCTAACATGAATCCTCATAAAACTGTAAAGAATAATAGAGTAAGTAGAAGAGCACAAAACGTAATCGGAACAGCCAACTTACAGAGAAGGCATTAGAAATTTGCTTGTGGCTGAAACACCAACCCATCTTTACTTTACTTTACTTTGCTGTGTTTTTGTTTTTGGCACCACCTTATATATAAGTTGCCATTTTACCAACTTTCTCAGTTGTTATATTAAAGCTCCATGATATTGATATTTACGCGCCCAGACACCCCTACCTAGCCACTTGGTTTAATAACCAATGTGCATGTTGATATGATACCCCTATCTATCAGTAGCCAACTTGGTTAAACCAGTGGCAGGTTGGGAGATGCACCAACAACAAAATAAATCACCAATCCAAACACAACTAGCCCCACACATTCTTACATCACTCTCTCTATCTGCTGCTGGTCTAGCATCTATACTGTTACACAACATGGACATCAAGTAACCCCCCCATATTGAAACAAAAAGTATGTTCCTTTATTTGACTTGTAGCCAGCAAACTCAGAAATAAATTTATTTAAAAAAAAATCCACCCAAATTCTCGCTCTTTGCAAAGACAAAAGAGGACCAACGTATGCACTTGCAAGCATATACCAATTTGCAACAACGCCAATGAACACGATTCATGAATAAGGATTCTTACAAGGAGGCCACATGCTAACAGAGCTAATGAATCTCTTCCTGGTTTTTCATATTACAAGACTTTTGACCACAAACCCGAGAGTAGAATTTAATCTGATTTATTTCTTTGGACATCATCATGCTCATTATCTCCACCTACATTGTCTTCTGCCCTCGCTCTTTGTGAGACAATCTGCCCCACCTTTACATACTTCTCCATAAACTTGTACTCCCAGTCTTGCAAAACTTCAAGCTCAGATGGACTGAGCCCATCAGTGTTCCCAGTTAGGTCATGAGGCTCAAAAGACATGAGAGCTAAAGCTCTGCTTGCATCCCTGCCCGCAAATAATGCGTATGGCCCACCAGGGCCGTAGAACATCCTGCATGAGAGCTAGTTCAGACCTTGATTTGAATGGGGTAAAAGGTTTAAATTATCCACACACATCCGGAAGAAACAGCAAACAAACAAACTAGAACACTGGTGTCATGTTAATTACTTAGATGATAGATGCACAGATATTTACCAAAGGCAAAACCCATATTTTGGTCACTAAAGAGATCATGTTTTTGCAATGTCCTCGGTAGTTTATTTTTTTGCAATGTCCCCGTGCAAGTACACGATTTTTGCAATGTCCTCACTCCGTAAACGGAGACGTCAATTTTTTAACGGCAGAGGGGCACATGTGACTAACAACCGTTATAAACTTAACTTTCCAGATCAAACATAACCACAAACTATCAAAAAGACCACACCATTTCATTTCTATTTCTTCATAGTCGTATCAAAAACACCATTTTCGATTTTCAATGGCGGAAAGTTAAGTTTATAACGGTTGTTAGTCGCATGATGGCGCGTGCCCCTCTGCCATTAAAAAAATTGATGCCTCCGTTTACAGAGTGAGGACATTGCAAAAATTATGTACTTAAATGAGAACATTGCAAAAGCATGATTTCTTTAGTCACTAAAATATGGATTTTGCCTTTACCAAAAGGAGTCAAAGAACAGTAGTAAAAGATTAAAGTACTCCTCTATAGAAGACAGCACGTCATGGTAATTGCTTAGATGATAGATGCACAGATATTTACCAAAAGGAGTCAAAGAACAGTATTAAAAGATTAAAGTACTCCTCTATAAGAAGAAAGCACACTGTCAATTATTAACAACAAAAATGCAAGCAATAACAATAACTTAACCAATATTTTTTTAATAAGAAAAGAAATACTCCCTCCGTCCAAGTACATGTTTCACAGTTGCTGTTCACGCGTGGATTAAGGAAAAAAATAATGATATAATGTTGTGAGTGTAAAAGTAAAATAGGAGAGAGAATGAGTGGAGGGAATAATAAATTATAATGGTGTTGTGAGTATTAAAATAATGTAGGAGACAAAGTGTGAAGTATGTAATTGGACGCCCAAAATAGAAAGTGTGAAGTATGTAACTGGACGGAGGGAGTATATTATAATGAAGATAAGAATTTACAAGAGACAGACAAGATGTCCGCCAAGAAACAAAAATGGAGCAAAACAAAAAAAACCAAATAAACACTACACAGCAGCAGCCCAGTCTCGCTTCAAAACCGAAATGGATACTCCCCAAAACGCCCCATTAGTTGACGCCTAAAGAAAAGCTTTAGAGACAACCCGATCCCATAATAAGTGATTCAGAAGTTGTTTATTACGAAAAATCCGGTTGTTCCTCTCCATCCACAAACACCAAAAGATAGCAGAAATCCCACATTCGCATAGATGAACTGCATCCTTTCCTCTCTCAAAACCACGGTAGTTCATCTAAGGAGGAAGTCAACAATCGTGGGCTCAACCAATTTTCTCCCGTCACCTCAAAAAGCCAATTCCAAGGATAACATGCAACAAAACAATGGAGAAAAAGATGATTATGCGATTCATCAGAACTTTTGCCATAAGGGAACTGGGACCACGAAACTGGAAGTCTCGATCATTATTGTGCATATAGAACTTGCTCTTGATCACTTTATGTCAAATAGAATGCGGTTCTTGAGGAAACTGCCAGAACCATTAACTCACCAGGGAGATGTTTCTTTTGACATGTTCCCCAACTCTAAACCCCCTTTCTCCTTAGGACTACACACCTTCTCCCAAGCCACTTAAGGGTCTCGCTTGGCCTCCCCCCCCCCCCCACACCTTCCCACAAGAAGTTCCTCATACTTTGCACTATTCTCTTAGCCACACTAACGGGAATTCTGAATAGTGACAAAAAGGCTCGAATAAGGGTAATACGACCACCAAAAGAGAAATATACCCTCTTCCTACTAGCAAGAAGCTTATTGACCCTCTCTACTACCAGTTCCCAAAAAGAAATGGACTGGGGATTTCCTCCAATAGCCCAACATCAGATAGCGACCAGGATAAGACCTGACAACCAATCAAGGGAGCATATCTACTACCAACCTCCTCTCCCATATTTACCCCTACAATATCACACTTTCTGAAATTAATCTTAAGCCCGGATAAACTCTCAAACACTTAAGCACAGTCATAACATCTGAAAGTTACGAACACCCTCCTCAAGAAACAAAATCATATCATCAACAAGTTGTAAATAGCAAGTTGTAGACGAGGGGTGCTCGTAACTTTCATAATAGTAAAATACCAACTATTATAGAGGTTGGCACTCAAATTTTCAGTAACTGGAACTCTCCTAAAACCTTCCAGCAATTGTAGAGGTCGGAACTCTCCCAAATTAATAAACTCAATCACAATATTTTTCAGGATGCCTTTCTCCTCTTTAAACCCTATTTATAGTCTTAAAAGAAAATCAAACAAAGTAATTGAAGCAATTCTTGAGCCCTTAATTCAACATCATAATTGTAGCAGCAATTACAGCTTTGTAACCCCAACCATACGAGCCTAATTTCAGCCTTATAATCAACAATTTGTCTCCATTTCCATTCTTGAGGAGGTCTATCATTACCCCCCGCCCAAACTTTCACATTGTCCTCAAGGTGAATATTACATAGGTGATTCATCATTAAATATTCTTTCCATGTGGCTTCAATCGTAACCCTAACCCTAGCCTCTGCAACTTTCCCATAGATACCTCCTGGATCCCACAACTCATATGATAACCCAAACCAATTATTAACTTTTCAGCTTGTAGCTTGTACAAAATTGCAGGAGATACCCTTTAGCATACCTCTCATCCATGAAATTGTGTCCAAACTCCTTTAATTCAACAACAATTCAGGATCACCACAAACTTTTGCTTCACAATTACATTTGACACATGATTCAAGCAATCTTTTAAGTCCTCCTCCTGGGCATTCTATTGTACAGTTGGTGTGCCTTGTTGCAACTTGTTTCCTTTGTACATATTGATTGTTCTTTTCGCATTCTATGGGGAAGTTGCAGAGGTTAGGGCTACGGTTGAAGCCACATGGGAAGAATATTCGATGATGCAGAATCACCTATGTAATATTCACCTTGAGGACAAGGTGAAAGTTTAGGTGGGGGGTAGTGATAGACCTCCTCAGGAATGGAAAAGGAGATAAGTTTCTAATTATATGGCTGGACTTAGGCTCGTATGATTGGAGTAACAAAGCTGTAATTGCAGCTACAATTATGATGCTGAATTATGTCTCAAGAACTGCTTCAGTTACTTTGTTTGATTTGACTATAAATAGGAAGAGGTAAAGAAGATAAAAGCATCCAGAAAATATTGTGATCGAGTCTACTGACTTGGGAGAGTACCGGCTTCTATAATTGCTGGAAGGTTTTAGGAGAGTTCCAGTCTCTAGAATTACTGTAAAGGAGAGTGCCAACCTCTATAATAGTTGGTATTTTACTATTCTGTAGGAGAGTCGCTCGCAGGAGAGTGCTAGAGTCATTATTATTGTTGGTGTGCTTACTATTTTGCTGAAAAAAACTAATTAAGTCTTCTTTATTATTTCAGTGGTATAGTATTAATATCTATCAACATGATCAAGAAATTGTCAACTCACCATTTATAAGCTTTCTCTTTCTCAAAATCAAGCTTAACTACTAAACCCTTCTTTCCCCTTCTTTTTAAATCCTCTACCACCTCATTCGCCACTAAAGCTGCATCAACTCCTTGCCTTCCACCAACAAATGCACTCTGAGCTTTTACAATGGTTTCACCCAAAACTGACCTCAATCGATGTCAGAACCTTAGTGATGATTTTACACACACTCGTCACCAAACTTATCGGCCTATAATCACTAACCTTTACAGATCAATCCTTCTTAGGAACATGAGTAATAAACTTGGAATTAATGCTCTTCCTAATAACACCATTGTCAAATAACTCCACAAACACCCTCATTAAATCCCTCTTCAAAATATCCTAAACAGGAGTGTAAAAAACGTAACATAAGAAACCATCCGGCCCTGGAGCTTTATCACCAACCATACCTTTTATCTTCTATTGGCTTCCTAACCTCATCCATTGAAAACTCTCTCTCCAACCAAACAAATCTATCACCTGCAATAGGACCAATAGACACCCTCAATTCTAGGTCTACTAATGCACTCATGAAATAACGTCGTATAGAAACTAGAGATCGAATCTGATACCATAGCCGAAGAACTCACTACCTCACCAGAATCCAACTGCACCTCTGAGATATAACTTTGTCTACGCCTCCCGAATGCAACCCTATGAAAAAGCTTAGAGTTGCAATCCCCTTCTCTAATCCATTTTACCTTAGATTATTGGTGCCAACAAATGTCCTCCCGTAAGATGAGTTCATCAAGTTCATTCTTTAAAGAACACTGCCTATTTTGTTATTCACTAGAGAGTGAGTTAGTCTCCCCACACTTGTCAGTCTCTGCAATGCCCTGCAGCACCTTGTCCTTTGAGTATCTGATATCCCCAAAAATCTCCTTAAACGTACCTTCAATTTTTCTTTCAAAAAATTGCAACTTTTTCATAAAGACAAACCAGCCCACACTCCTCATGAATTAACGTCGTATAGAAACTAGGGATCGAATCTGATACCATAGCCAAAGAACTCACTACCTCACCAGAATCCAACTGCACCTCTGAGATATAACTTTGTCTACGTCTCCCGAATGCAACCCTATGAAAAAGCTTAGAGTTGCAATCCCCTTCTCTAATCCATTTTACCTTAGATTATTGGTGCCAACAAATGTCCTCCCGCAAGATGAGTTCGTCAAGTTCATTCTTTAAAGAACACCGCCTATTTTGTTATTCACTAGAGAGTGAGTTAGTCTCCTCACACTTGTAAGTCTCTGCAATGCCCTGCAGCACCTTGTCCTTTGAGTATCTGATATCCCCAAAAATCTCCTTAAACATACCTTCAATTTTTCTTTCAAAAAATTGCAACTTTTTCATAAAGACAAAACCAGCCCACACTCACACCTGACATTCACTCCACTACCCAGCCACTAAATCATGATAACTAGGATGCAACAGCCACATGTTCTCCAATCGAAATTGTGTACGTCCCCAAGGAACCATATTCGACTCAAGAATGATAGGGAAATGATATAACAAAGGCTTATCCAATAACTTATGGACCAAGGAAGGAAATGACTCCTCCCAATCAGCCGAAAAGAAAAAACGATCTATCCCGGATGCCACCTCGCGCTGCCGAGAAACAGACTAAGTGAACTGACGATTAGCCAATTCGATCTCTCTAAAAGATCATTCTCACTAATAAACTCCTCGAAATCATGCATACTGGCTGTTAATCTAGAACCTCCTTTTTCACACAAATGTCTAATCACAGTCAGCCCCTTAACACCACCGAGATCCACACAACTCCGCTAAATCATTCAACTCATCTTAAAAGGCCTCTATAAGTCTCGGGCGAGAAGGTCCATGGATCGAAGGAACCAGCACTCTCCTTTCCCACGAACCTCAAGACATTTGGACAGAGAAAAGGAACACCCCCTCTCTTTCTTGCTGGCAACTCTAGAGTGCCATATAACAATAATTCCGTCGAAGCACCACTAAAAGGAAGATACTCCCACTATTTAAATCTAGACCCCATATACTCCTAATGAGTAAACTATTAACCAACTCTCTTTTAGACTCTTGAATGAGAACAGCATCCAGGGCAACTCTCATAGAACCTCCCTCACCTTCCTTCTGTTCCCACGATCCCCTACACATACATTCCAAGAAAGAATCTTCATGACAAACTACGTATGTTAGATCTACTTCTTCCCACCATCTCTCCATAATTAATCGAAGAAGACAGGTTAATTAGTTCTCTCATTCCTCCTCCTTTCCTCCTTTCCTACATCCCACACTCTCTTTCTGTTTAAAAATTATTTGTAACTCCTCTCCATCTTGAGTGAATAGAGACACTCCCATTTTCTGAGCAACAAAGTTAGGACCCCGCTCATTGAAACCTCCCCCGAATTAATGCTTATAACCTTACCCTCTCCTTCGAATTCATTTTGGCATAAAGATGAACAAGAGCATGTAAAATTCTCTTTCCCCGTCAAACTTACCTTTCTTACCTTCCCTCTTAGCTCCATCATCAGTAAAAAAAAAAAAAAAAATCTCTTTCCCCGTCAAGCTTACAAAATTCTTACAAAATTCTTGCAAAATTCTCTCTTCGAGTTACTATATTGTGTTGAAAGATCAAGCACCGACGGAAGAACACTTGACCTAGGAGTAAATGTAAGTATTTTGAACACTTGAGCATTTTTACAATGTTTTTTTTTAGTTTTTTTTTTTAATAAATCCTCATAACTACGGTTCGTTTGGTAGTGGCCAAACACATTTGCAATGTTTGGTAACTGACGACCGAACATATTCACATTGTCCGGTCAAAGACTACCGAACATGTAAAGGTTGTTTAAATAGCACTGGCCGAACACTGTGAAAATGTTCAACCATTGGCGGCCGAACATTTTGAAATTGTTCCCACACCCTTGTCTGAACATTTTGAAATTGTTCCTCCATCCCTCGTTTTCTCTTCTTCCTTCTCTCTCTCCGTTCTTCTTTCTCTCTCAGCGCTCCTATCATTGTTCCCCACCCTTCTTTTTCTCTTCTTCTTTCTCTCTCTCTATTTTTCTTTCTCTCTTTGAGCTCATGTCTTTCGATTTTTTCTTTTCATTAAGCGTTGAATGAATGTTTGGGTGTGTTTTCTAAATAATATTTTAGAAAAAATAAAAATTTTCCCACCTCTTTTCTTTGCAATTCCATAAGATGGTTCATGTCAGTTAACCGACCCCAAATTATTTTGGAACTAACGCTTTGTTGTGGGTGGTGGTGTATTAAAAATTATATTTATTAGAAAAATGAACCCTCATCTATGAAAAAATCTTTTGAAAAATAGACATAAATTTAGGGGAGGAGAGCAACTTTTTATGTTTTTAACATAAAACGTTCCGCGATTTCTGTGATAGATTATGTTTGGGATGAGCCTCTAACTCTTGTGGAGCCACATCTTGTTAATTTTTATTAATGCATGTATTGTTTGCCTTTAAAAAAAAAACATATACTCCCTCAGTCTCAAAGAATGCTCTCACCTAAATTTTAATGGTCAACCTAATTAACTTTTACCAAAAATTATGAAGAAAAAAAAAATCTCCGCCTAAAAATTGTTTCATGCACCATTTAGCACACCATCAATAAGACAGTTTTGTAAAATTTAGTGAGATCAATTAAATTTATAATTTTATTTGTCAAAATTCAATCAACCATTGATATCCATATCAGATCATTGATGCCCATATCAAACCATTGATATTAAGTGCAAAATAGAACATAAAAATAGACCAAGATGATTTAATTGCTATGCAAATCACCCATATAATTGATAAGGAAACTACTTCTACATCTCCTTAAGCTACAAGCAATATGTTTTCATTTTTCTATTTGTATTCAAATTCTCTTTCCTAGAATATTTTCCTAATTGTAGTATGAAAGTCTTACAAGACTTATATATATAGGGGCTTCAATTCATGAATAGGACTTGAGATACTTTTCCAATTATTGTGTTACTATTATATGGTATAAGAGCTCAAAGATCCTAACCTATCTCCTCTCCCCATGGCTGTCGAGACCACATCCACCACCTTCCCCGCCACGGTCGCATATGCTGCCAAAAACCAACCTCAAAACCGAAACTTTAATCCTAAAAACCAAAACTCAAACTTCGCCCCTCCCTCTACCCCCACCTAACCCTAACCCTAGTAATCAAAACCCTCGCAACCCTTACAAGGGACGATGCCAATGGTGTCGAAACTTTGGACACTTCCTATCCCAATGTCAATCTTTTCGTCAACTTCATCCCAACACCACTTTTCCTACCCCTCCCAATAATAATTCCCAATCCTCTCCTAACCCTAGAAACCAAAACCGTGGCCCTCAAGTCACCGACCCTAGTGCTCGTTCGGCCACCACCACCCCTCAATTTCAACCCGGTTGGCTTTTCGATAGTGGGGCAACACATCATGTTACCAATGACCTCGATAACTTTGCTCTCCATTCTCCTTTTGATGGGACGGAGAACTTATAATTGGGGATGGCTCGGGTCTTAATATCTCCAACATTGGTTTTAACTCTATCCTTACTTCTTCTTCTCCTTTGCAACTTACTCAAGTTCTTCATGTTCCTCTAGTGACTCGTAATATAATATCTATCTCTAAGTTGTGTCATGATAATAATATTTCTCTCTTTCTCATCTTCCTCTTTTGTTGTAAAGGATCTCCGTACGGGGGCATCCTTCTTCGAGAAAAGTCTAGTTCTGGCATCTACGAACGGCTTCCTCAATCTCTTGTTGTTCACTCCTCAACTCGGTCTTCTACTATTGATTGGCATCATAGATTAGGGCATCCGTCATATCCAATTCTACGTATAATGGTTTCAAGTACTATATTAATTTTGTCGATCATTTCACAAAATATACTTGAATCTATCCTCTTAAACACAAAAATGATGCCGCTCATGTTTTCACCACCTTTAAAAATCTTGTGGAAAATTTCTTTAAACGCTCCATCATCACTATTTTTAGTGACAATGGTGGGGAGTACATTGGACTCCATCCTCTTTTGCTGTCATTTGGTATAAGTCACATTACTTCCCCTCCTCGCACTCCGAAGCACAATGGCTATTCAGAGCATCGTCATAGGCCTATTGTTGAAACGGGTTTGTCTCTTCTAGCACATGCCCACATGCCTCTGAAATTCTGGCCTCTTGCCCTAGTGACAGCGTGTTATCTCATTAATCGAATGCCAACTCCCACTCTTAACCTTGACTCTCTGTTCCTTAAACTTTTCGGTTATGCACCTAATTACTCAAAACTTCGTAGTTTTGGGTGCTTGTGTTATCCTTGGCTTCGTCCCTCTACACTACTCATAAGCTCGACCCAAAATCTATTCCTTGTGTCTTTATTGGGTATTCTCCTACCCAAAGCGCCTATTAATGCATGGACCAAAAAACATCCAAAATTTTTGTATCCCGCCATGTGAAATTTGTTGAACATCAATTTCCCTTCTCCAATTCCTCGCTTATTACTGACCCTTTAACCTCTGATTCAGCCCACGATTGGTGTAATGCCCAGCTCACTGTTCTTCCTCTACATTCCTCGGCACCATCTTCTTCTCGCCTGCTCACCACCTAACATACCTCCACCTCACCCATTCAAACTGCCGCCCACCTTCTCCTATTTCCGCAGCCTCACACTCGCCTGCTTCCGCCCAAACTAATCCTTACCACGTCCTGACCCCTGCCGAGCAGACCACAGCCAAGCAGCCTACACCCCAAATTCATCGCCCTGTTACACAATCCCAACACAACATTCATAAACCTATCCAGAAACTAAACTTAAATATGAGCCTTCCCAATCCCAACCCGGAACTAACCACCTATTCTCAAGCACCTAAAATTCCCGAATGGAGAGAGGTCATGCAGCCTGAGTACAATACTCTCATAAACAATCACACTTGGGATCTTATTCCTGCAGCACCGTCTCAAAATCCCATTCGATGTAAATGGATTTTTCGCACCAAGTACAATCATGATGGCACCATTGATCGTTACAAGGCTCGTCTTGTTGCCAAAGAATTTCATCAGCGTCCTGGCATTGATTATTCTGAGACATTTAGTCCGGTTATTAAACCTGTTACAATTCACACTGTTTTATCTATTGCTGTTTCTAACAAATGGGTGCTTCGTCATGTTAACATAAACAATTCATTTTTGCAAGGATCTCTTCAAGAAAGATGTGTTCATGGTCCAACCTCCTGGCTTTAAAAGTACGTCTCATCCGTCCTATGTGTGCAAATTACGTCAAGCCCTTTATGGTCTCAAGCAAGCATCTCGTGCTTGGTACAATGAGTTAAAGCAATATCTTCTCTCTCTTGGGTTCAAGAATAGTGTGTCTGATGCCTCCCTTTTCATTCTTCATCATTCTCTTGGGGTTATCTTTTTGCTTGTCTATGTTGATTATATTATCGTTACGGGCTCCAACACTTCTCTCCTTGATGATTTCATCTCCACTTTTTCTTCTCGGTTTTCCTTAAAAGATCTTGGCACACATTCATATTTTCTTGGTGTAGAAGTCATTCCTCACAAACATGGTCTCTTTCTTAGTCAACATAAGTATATTCAGGATATTTTATCTAGGGCAAATATGGTGGATGCGAGTTCGGTTCTCACTCCCATGACACCTAATGCTTCTCTCTTGATTCATTCAGGATCTCCCATCTCTAATCCTACTGAATATCGTACAATTGTGGGTGCTTTGCAGTATCTCTCTTTAACTCGTGTTGATATCTCCTTTGCTGTTAATAGACTCTCTCTCAATTTATGCATGCTCCTACTAATGTTCATTGGGCCGCCCTTAAGAGAGTTCTTCGCTATTTGGTTGGCACGAGTCATCATGGGTTATTGCTTAAACATAATTGTCCTCTTGTACTACATGCGTTCACTGATGCTGACCGGCTGGTGACAAGGATAATTATATTTCTACAACTGGATATCTTGTCTACATTTGCTCTGATATTATATCATGGAGTTCTCGTAAGCAGAAAACTCTAGCTCGCTCCTCTATTGAGGCAGAGTATAGAGCAGTTGCAGCAACCACACCTGAGATTTTTGGGTTCAAAATTTGCTTAGTGAACTACATGTTTCTTCTTCGGATCCACCGGTTATTTATTGTGATAATCTAGGTGCTACGTATGTTGCAGCAAATCCCAAGTTTCACTCAAGAATGAAACATCTAGCTCTTGATTATTATTTTGTTCGTGAACAAGTCCAAGCCAAGAAATTGCGTGTATCCCACATTCCGGAAGTGATCAACTTGCTGATGCTCTTACCAAGCCGCTTCCTCGTTCAAGATATCTCGAAATCATGTCCAAGATTGGTCTTTCCCTCCGGCCGTCCAACTTGAGGGGCATGATAAGGAAACTACTTCTAGATCTCCTTAAGCTACAAGCAATATGTTTTCATTTTCCTATTTGTATTCAAATTCTCTTTCCTAGAATAGTTTCCTAATTGTAGTATGTATAGGGGTTTCAATTCATGAATAAGACTTGAGATACTTTTCCAATTATTGTGTTACTATTATAATAATTACGAAGAAAAACACAGAATTGTAGAGAGAGAGAGAGAGAGAGATCAGACCTAGAGCGAGAAACATCATAGACATTTCCTTTAATAGCCATCAACAAAGGCTTATTAGGATCAGAACCATCATAAACCCTTAATTCCTCCTCGGTAACATCGCCCAGCTGGACTGGTTCTCGCAAAGCGTAGCTCTCCTCCCGCTTGACCGCCCTGTAATCATCAGCGGCGACGAACATGCCGCAAACCAATTTGTAAACCACCACCATCAAGGCCAAGATTGTGAAGAAAGCTGCCGGCGATAGGCCGGTGTACTGGGTGATTGATTCCGTTACCGTTGTGTAGAAACCCATTTCTTTAGTTTTGGGGTTTTCCAATTTCTGTGCTCACCAACCAACCAAAAAATTGTTTTGACTTATAGAGCTGGTGACCCTCTTCATTTTCTGCAACTAGATAACGAGCTTTGACCTTTGGACAATGATACACATGTGAAAATTCACCCAAAAAATTCATAGTAAAAATGAGTAAACTCACCGTTAAAAGTTATATCCTTTAACCTTTTCTTTTGGGATGTTACTTTAGGAACAGACTTAGGGTTGACCTCAAAGTGACACTACAAGTATTTTAATAGTTAAGTTGTTCCTTTGAAAACTTAGATATTGGGATATCCAGTCAATTAGATTGGATTTTTCGCTGTTTTTAACTTCTAATAGGCTAATGTCACATTTCTTTCAAAATTTACAACTAACTCTCGATCTAATCATTTGGTTAACAGATATGTTTATTATTTGACATCACATAGTCAATTTAGCTGAGAGTAGTTGTTTAATGATATTATGTCTTAAACATATACTCCCTCCGTCCCACGTTAGTTGAGACCAACTTTTTGGGCACATCAATTAAGAAAAATGAATAAGATAATGAAAATGTGTGGTAGAAAATGAAGAGAGAGAATGAGTGGAGTTAATAGTAGGTTGGTTGAATAAATTGTATGGTGAAAAATGAAGAGAGAGAATGAGTGGGTGGGGTAAGGTGAATATAAAATATTAAAAATTTTGCCATTTTGGACAGTCTCAACTAACGTGGGACGGCCCAAAAGGGAAAGAAGTCTCAATTAACGTGGGACGGAGGGAGTATGTCCAGACTACCATTACACACATTGCTATATGTCTTTTTAATCATAAATTGATTTTAGCAATATACCATCTTGTTAACACAAGTTTTATCCATTTGATAAGTGTTAACTCAAATTCATTTTAGTTTTAGCTATTCCAAATTGATTCTTTCAAAATTTATCAAGAATATCCACTTAAATACTTGTTTTAAAACAAATCAATTAGTTTTCCTTGAATTTGAATCAATGGATCAAATTTACTAGAATTTTTATTAGCTTAACATATCGTTTTTGAATTTAATTAACAAAATAACGTATTAACTCTTGTATAAATCCACACAATTCAACTTTTGATGCCCTTTATTTGTACTTTTATCAAGTCATACAATGACTTTACAAACTAGTACACTTTCTTCGAGATTCTATTTCTTGAACTGTTTCAACACTTTGATCTATTTCATACAAAGTATCATTTCTTTATTTTCATGAATTTGACATCAATACTTGATTTTCATTGACTTTGTTTTTCTTTGGTTTTTATATATATTCAAACTTATTGAATCATATATAACAAACCAATTAATATATACACATGTTATAAACATATACTCCCTCCGTCCCGGCCGAAGTGTCCCAACTTTTCTTTTTGGGTGTCCCATTTAAAATGTCCTAACTCAAAAAAGGAAAGTTTTTTATTACTTTTTATTTGTGGGACCCACTTGTCATACTCATAATAAATATTCACTAACTATTCCCTACCCCACTTTCTCTTACATCACTTATCATACTCACAACATTTATTTCACTATACACTTTTTCTCTTTCCTACATCACTTTCCTTAATTCCCGTGCATGGGCCATTCTGGGACACTTCGGCCGGGACGAAGGGAGTATAACTTTTAAAACATAATTCACCATTTAGTAACCAATTTCAATTTATTTGATAATTGAACTTGCTATTTGTGAAACATTCTCACATTTACAAGTGTACGTAAGCATACTTTTCCATACTTGATATTAACATTTCATGGTTTTCTTGGGGTAACCTTTCCAAAGGTAGTTATTTTTCCAAAGTAGACTCACCCCCATATTTCCGGGTAGTCCTGAAATTAGCAAAAATGCCAATATTCACTATCAACATCATTTGATTATGGTGTACATTGTGTACACTTTGTTTCCTTTCTCATGTATAACAAATCCTTTGTGTTATTTTATGTGATTTTTCTCTTCTAAATCTACATTTAGAAAGGCTATTTTACATCTATTTAATGTATTTCAAATTTTGCTATGCATCAATTGCAAATACAAATCTTATTTTTATTATTCTCGTGACAGAAGAATAAGTATAAAAGTAATAAATGTTTTTCTTTTGCTTGTAACCCTTAATTACAATACTAGTCGTATACTCATTGATTGTTCTATCGTCCTTCATTTTTTCCTTTTGAAATTTCACTTGTATCCTATTGGTTTACTACCGGAGGTATTTTCACTATTTTCCAAGTGTGATTTTCTAAAATGGAATCAATCTCAATTTTAATGACCATTTTCCACAAAGTTTCTTTTGAAGCGCTCAATGTCTTTAGAACTTTGTGATTCGCCTTTTAGCATGTATGTTAGAAAATCTAGGCCATAGAATTTTCTTATCATACCTCATTTGATATGTTGAGGTCCTACCTCTTATTAATCATTCCCTCATGATAAGTTTCTTCTTCTTCTATTGATCATAGATCCGTTTAATTGAGTTTGCCTCATCTTTTAATTTATATGAAAACATATTCTGAAATAAAGAAGCGTTTTATGATTCTATTATAGTATTCTTGTGTATACACTGAATCTTGGATTCATAAACAAGAATTTTATAAGCACTACTATTGTAAGCGTAACCAACAAATATGCAATCAATATTCTTTAGTCTAACTTATACACAAACTACAATTAGTTGTGTTTTATCACTATCTATTTATTAAGTTGATTTCCAACTTTTCCTTGAGATAAGATTCAACATTTTGCTCTTTAGCAAGCAACGGTAAAGATAAAAAACTTACATTTTACCACTATGTGTGTGAATAATATTCACATCTCAAACATCAATATGTTTTGATTTTAACTTCAAGCAAATATTTGATAAGTATTGTTTGAATCTATTTTGACCATATATCAAGATTTATTCTCATTATTGATCACTTGAACACCATTCTGTTTCCTTTATTCAAACATCATGAATATCATTCTTGACGAAATCATCGTTGTCTCTCAAGACACAATGTATATGCTTGACTTTTCCAAACAAGTTTGACTTTTCAAACAACATTGACTATTTTTGTCTTTGCCTTAAGCATTTAGGTATGTTTCACCTCATTAACTTTCGCCACTAGAAGAATTAGACAACTTATTCTTCGATTATCTGTTCTCTTTTTCAACACAAAGACGAATAGCAAGAACCTCAATATTCATTTATATTCATTTATGTTTGAGGTGATTCTTGAAATCCTTTCAAGCAGGAAACAATTTTTCAATTATTGCCGTCAGTTGAGAATTTCACTTAACACCATCCACTGAGCATGGTTTTCATGAAAAACTATTTTCAATTATTCCATTTGATTTTTTTTCTTCGATTTATGGAGTGCACTATTTTATAAACAAGAAAGTGGATCACAATGGATTTCATATCACCCACATTCTCGATTTTATATTTATAGTCTAAAAACTCCAACGATTCTTTTGTCGTTTTCTTGGTACTATATACGATATATAACGAATCCGACAATTCGTTAAATATATAGTTACGACAAAGAAAATTTGCCTGTTTCAATCGCACTCACGTCTTGAAAATCCGTCTCATTTTCACTCAACTATGTAGGATTTCCTTAAGAAATCTCACTAAGTTTAAGGTGGTCAATTGGAACATCTTTTGTTGCCATCACTTATATTTGAGGCCAACAACATTTTCCAACTTCTCACTATGATGAGCCGAAATACTTGTAACAATCAGATTCCATTGGGGATTTGTATCCACACAAGAAACCTTTCCCAAAATATTGGCTTTAATTTTCAACAATTAAACACCAATATATATCTTTTTTGTTACATATATAACTTTCTAACATAATTAGAGAATTCACCAAGAATAAATTGCTAATTTAATAGAAGAATTAACACAAATTATTTCTTATAACAACTCATATTTATATACCTCTAAATTCCTTAATGAAGTTATAATTGGAGATTAATTATTCCAAAACTTTAAAGGTATCATATTGGAGTACCTCTAAATTAGATAAAGTCACATTCTCATTTACATAATACACAATTTATTTTAGAAGCCCTCCTTCTAAATATTGTGTCATTCGTCATCATTAACAATCAAGATTCTAAAAAGCGCTAGGCGGCGGAGACGGGTCTAACGCCTAGGCGGGGACTAGTCGGGATTAGTCGGGACCTAGGCGGGGCTTAGAACTAGGCGTTAGAGAAGGGCCTAGCCTAGGCGCCCTTAGGCGGGGTCTTTTTGAACACTGTTAACAATAATAGGATTTAACAACTTCCTTCAAGAAGTCCTATTGTTTTTATTTTTATGACATTAGTCACTCATTCCACTAATAGGTTTTAACAACTTATTTCAAAAATCCTATAATTTTACGTAAAATCTAGGGAGAAACACGTTTCTCCATAAGTTATGGAGAAACGGGTTACGGGTATCCAGAACCTTTTGAAAGGATATCCAGAAACTTTTTGTATTGGCCATGACCTTGTCCCATGGTTACTTCACGGATATCGGTCAAAGGTTACGGATATCCGAACCCTTTGAAAGGATATCCAGAAGCTTATGAAAGTGATATCCGAAACCTTCAAAATGATATCCGAAACTTTCAAAATGTTTACGGATATTCATTGATGGTTTACGGATATACATTTGAAGGTTTCTGGATATCCAGAAACCTTCAATAAGCAATTTCTGGTCTTGGCCTTGGATTTGGCTTCAAATCTATTTTTTCTGGATATCCGCCCAAAGGCTTCTGGATATCCGTTCCAAAGCTTCTGGATATCCAGAACCCTTAGAGACTGATATCCAGAAATTTTCTTCTGGTTATCAAACGTATAGCTTCTGGCTATTAAAAACGCGTTTCTCCATAGTTATGGAGAAACGCGTTTCTCAGCAGACCTACTCATAATTTTAAGTCCTTATGATGTTTATCAGTGTTCACAGCAATAAAATTCAACACTTCATTTAATAAGGTCTATTGGTATTATCCTTGTGACTTTTGTCACTACGTTTCCCATCTCTTTTCATTCCTGCACCGTAGCAACCACAGCTAGTTATTGCAAAATTGTGCTGAAAATTTTCTTCTAGTCCTCCGTTTCCCATCTCTTTTCATCCATGCGCCGTAGCAACCACAGTTAGTTATTGTAAAACCGTGCTGAAAATTTTCTTCTTGTCCTCCGTTTTCCATCTCTTTTCATCCCTACACCGTAGCAACCACAGCTAGTTATTGTAAAACCGTGCTGAAAATTTTCTTCTAGTCCTCCGTTTCCCGTCTCTTTTCATCCCTGCGCCGTAGCAACCACGCCACGAGCTTTACTCAATATGCAATCCGTTCTCAATATGAGTTTTGGTTTTGAGATTGTTGTACAAAAATCTTATATAATAAGCACAATATGAAAGGATTACAATAAAATTGTAATACGATTTACAATATAAAATAGAAAATGAAAAGAGAAAATCGTATGAAAGTTGTTTTGATTCACTCTTATCCGAACCTTGTTATACATTTTTCTTAATACTAATTTGTTCCCCTCTCTAATAGTGCTCGAGTTTTACACGTGCGTTAGTCTCCCATGATGGAATGGACGAAACGGGTGCAACTCCGCACTTGAGCCTAGCAACGAATTGAACGTATGATTTAACAATATCACCAACTAAAATTTCAAATAAGGAGAACAAAAGAAAATTTCCTAGACTCTAATTTTAAAAATACAAACAATTTTTTTTTTTTATATTTATATCATACAACTTGAGAATTTTATATTCTTATTTTTAATTTCTTTTTACTAGCCAAAAAGAAAAAGACAACAATAAATATACGAAGAACAATAAATATATAAAGAACATGTTTTGAAGGTTATGCAGTAACATTTAATTATGCCATGGCCACCACAGTGTTACTCCTTTCATTTTAGGATAAATTCCTTTAGGGCCCTCCCTTCTAAATTTTATTCTTTTTCAAGGAGACTCTTTTTGTAAATCTTAAATAGAGAGTTCTCCTAAGATTATAATTTCGTATACACCCCTCACCTCCGTTGACCAGTCAAATAAAACTCTTAAATACCAAAACTACCATTATGTATATAAGTCTAAGCCCCTCTCTTTCCTTCTCTCAATTTCATTTTCTCTCTTTTTTTCTCTCTCTAAAAACACACACACACACACAGTAAATCTCATTCTCTCCAAACCCTAATCTCAACCCCACCATCCCTTTCTTCTCCGGTGACCTAAACTCCGGCACCGGCGTCTCTTATCCTCCGTCTCCGACGTCCCAACCCTCCATTCCGATCAGATTCTCTCTATAAACTCACACACACACACACCCACACTCTCTCTATCCCCCTCTTCAAATTTACCATCGCCACCCACACCTTCGTCAAACCATTTCTCCGGTGATCTCTCTCTCCGTCATTCTCTACAACTCCGGTGAGTGGATCTACAACTCCGGTCAGATCTGCAAAGTCTAGCGTCTTCTATGGCGTCTTCTTCGAGCTCAATCTCCGACGCCCATACCTAACCAATCTCACCAGATCTGAAAATGGAGGTTTCTCTGTTCCATTTCCACGGTGGAGGAGCAAGTGGTTATATATTGTATATAATAGAATGGTGAAGGAGACAGAAGTCAGGGGTAGAATAGGAACAAGAAAATGGAGGTTTCTCTGTTCCATTTCCATGTACTTCTGTGTTCTGTCACAGTTTTGATAAATGGCTATTTTGCAAATGTTTTTTTTTTAATTTTCAGGTGGTATTTTTGAAAGTTGTAGGCAGCCATGTTTATTTCTTCACAATAATTCAATTGAAGCTTTTATTACAGAGTAAGTTGCGTCCATTAGTGTTCAAATCTTGGATATTTGTTGATTTTTCTTGTTGGGTTTTTGGACTTCATGACTCGTTTTTCTTGATTTTTCTCATTTGGCAAATAATTAGTTAAAGTGTCTAGATCTAAGGTGTTATTTTTGCAATTGCAGGCATAGATGGCCATGAGCAGAGGAGTTTGAAGTGTCAATAAAGCAGTGGTATAGGCTTTTCATTTTAGACTTTTTAAAAAGTTTTATACGTAACTTATATAAAGATGTTTATTCTGACTTTTGAGTTTGTAATCTGATCAGTATTTTGCTAAGTGTGGAATATTGAAGTTTTATTATCTGGATCCATTTTGAGTTTGATTTTTTTGTTACTTATAAGACTTTTTAAAAAGTTTTATACGTAACTTATATAAAGACTTTTTTAAAAAATCTTATAAGTTACTACTTATAAGACTTTTTTACAATACAGTTTTCAATGTTCAAATAGGACTTATAACTAACTTACAAGAATTTTTAAAAAGTCTTATATGTTACTTATAAGACTTATTAAAAAGTCTTATAAGTTACTACTTATAAGACTTTTTTACAACACAGTTCCCAATGTTCAAATAGGTCTTATAACTAACTTATAAGACTTTTTAAAAAGTCTTATATGTTACTTATAAGACTTATTAAAAAGTCTTATAAGTTACTACTTTTAAGACTTTTTTACAACACAATTTTCAATGTTCAAATAGGTCTTATAACTAACTTATAAGACTTTTTAAAAAGTCTTATATGTTACTTATAAGACTTTTTAAAAGGTCTTATATGTTACTTATAAGACTTTTTAAAAAAGTCTTACATGTTACTTATAAGACTTTTTAAAAAAGTCTTATAAGTTTATAAGTCAATTATAATTATAAGAGTAATTCGTTGTTATTATGAGATTAATTCGTTATTATTATTGAAAATTTTGATTTTTTTTGGTTGAAAAAATTGTCTTATAAGTCAATTATAAAAGACAAAGTAGTCTTATAATTAACTTATAAAAGTTGTAAATGTATAAAATATGAGAGTAATTCGTTGTTATTATTGAAATTTTTGATATTTTTGGTTGAAAATTTTGTATTATAAGTCAATTATAAGAGACAAAGTAGTCTTATAATTAACTTATAAGAGTTGTAAATGTGTAAATTATGAGATTAATTCGTTGTTAATAATGATTTTTTTTGTTGAAAAAATTAAACTGAAATTATTCTGAATCTAATGACTGATTTAAAATACTTGAATGTCTAGTAACCAATATCTAATTTCCTAAGTTTCAGTGACCAAAGTATAATTTGAATTTTAAAATTGCATCAGTCAGTACAGTACGTTGTACGTGCAAAGAGAGCAAAAAAGGGCATTAAAGTCATTGTGTTAAGAAAGGGTGTCTTTAGAATTTTCAAAATGTAATTCCTTAAAATGAATTTAAATCTCGCATGAAAAACTTTAGAGGAAGTGGGCCTTCATTTTAATTACGAAGAAGTATGTTAAGGTGAAATTGTAAGAGGGCAATTTGGGTGTGGATTTTCGCTTTTATTGCCCCCTGCGCGCGCACACACACACACAGAACTATGATCAGCTTGTAGTACTACGAACCTCACGTTGCGAATTTACTATTACTACCGCCACGCCACGCCACGCCACGCCACTCCACTCCACTCGTACAAACCCTGAAAATCAACTCGATCCACATAATATAATACTAGTATTATTCAAGGGCAAAACCGACTTTTCATATTTTCAAACCCTTTCTCCGTCTAACTATTACTTTCTCGAAACTTGTGTGAGAGAGAGAGAGAGAGAGAGAGAGAGCGCGCAACAAACAAGAACAGAAGGACAGGGACTCTTACACACACAGCAGTCCCTGCCAGTAGTAACATACCGCCCTCCACATGCTCGCTTTCTCTGTCTCAATCAGTGGATCCATCTTCACCGGCTTTAAATTGAGCTAGCTCGCCGGAAAAATCAATCCCCTGTAATTCACCCTCATACTAGTAAGTAATCAAACCTCTGCTTTTCGATTCTATATTTTCACATTTGTATCTATACTTCTGTATATGCATTTACGTACATGCATAAAATGTTAGAATTTGGGCGGGGTGACAATTGTTCATGGTTTAACGGCGGCCCTCTGGGGAGGGAACAATTAATTGGCACCCTTGGATTTTGTGTCCAGAATTTTGTATTTTGTTTGTTTTTGTACTCTTACTCTTTTCTATTTATGCTTTATGCTAGGGTGGCAATTGTTGATTGCTATTCTTATGGCTGCGCCCATGGGTTTTGTGGAGGGAATAATTGATTGCAACCTTAAGATTGTGTCCAGTTTTTTTTTTTTTTTTGATTATTCCTTTTTTTTTCTTTTTTGGTAATTTACTGTCTAGTTATGTGTAATGCTGAAAATTGTTGACTCTTGTTCTCGTGGCGCCAAGCCTGTGGCCATGGACAGTGTGTAGGGAATGAACTATTGCCACCCCATAGTTTCTTTTGCAAAAGTTTCTGATTGTTTATTTTTTGTAATTGTACTCTCTAGAGTATATCGTATGAGTAAGGCTATGGGAATAAAACTCAGGAAACATTGCCTTCCAAAAGTTTGTGACACTTGTTGATTGGTTGAGCGGTTTATAGGACCGACTATTGAATGACGATAAAACCAAAATGTTTTTGGGCTCGGCTATTCGATGATGATAAAACCAATAATCGTCTTGTGGGCATGTATGTAGTATATTTTCAGTATATATATATATAAACACCAATAAAAGGAAAGAGACGCATCATGTGGTACAAATGTTCAGACACACTACATTGATGTATCACGTGTTTAAATTGTTTTTTTTAGCAGACATGTTTAAATTGTTCAGACACACTACTTTGATCTGATGTTTTTATTTGGGATGCGGATTGCTGTTCACAAGGCAACTTTATTTATTTACTCTGCGTAAGTGATGGACTTTTCACCATGCTAGCTGTTTTCACCGCGGCATAATGCCCCTCATGCTGTCAATATCAACACTGGATTTCTTGTTGGTTGTTTTATTGACTGCTAATTATACATTCATGATCACATTGGTGATTTGCAATTAGCCAGTTACCAAAAAAGTGCATTTTGCCTATCGGCTTGAATTTATTTTTCCTTGACTAGTCCATTTGAGTTGGGGTTCTCACATCTTATATTTGAATTGCTTTACTTCACAACTTAATCTATCAGGATAAAACTTTGCTATGCCTCGGTGGAATTTAGCTATTTTTTTCACTTGTAAATAATAATGAGTATAAAACTGATCCTTACCCAATGCATTATGAACATTCTATATATTCTGTGCCTTCCTGATATAGCTGAAAGACATTAATTTTTATTTCTTTGAAATGGGAAGAGTATGAAGGATATCGATCAGAAGAAAATCACGAGTATTTATGATCCATGACGATTGCTAGCTCTCTCTCTCTCCCCCCATCTATATGCACTGATGTTTTGCGTGTTTTTCTTACAGTTTCTTGGACAGGATGGGACTCCTTGGAAGTTCCCACCCAATATGCGCTGTAGATCAACATTGTTCGCAATGGGCCAGGAAGCATATGAAATATTGTCTTTGCAGCACAAAAGATGGAGTTTCTCTCGTATTGGGTTTGATTAGTGTTCTCAGTTGGGGTGTCGCAGAGGTACCTCAGATCATTACAAGTTACAAGGAAAAATCGGCAGAAGGCCTCTCTATTGCATTCCTTATGACCTGGATTGTCGGGTATTGTATCTGATTGCTTCAACATAGATATGTGCCGTTTGTATTTAGTCATCACAAATTCGTATGTATCACTGCTCCTAACTCTTGACATGTTACACTTTTGGAGTAATATATTTTCTAACATGCAAAACAACAACAACAACACCAACAAATTTAGTCCCAAAATAATTTGGCTCCGCTAACATGAATCCTCATATGTCATCGTGGAAGAAAAGATGTGAGAAAAAAAGTAAAAATAAGAAATGGGTGGGACATATTTTCATTCAACCCGGTAAACTCATATCATTTTCAATCACCCTTATCCAATTTTTGTCAGGCCTTCCCCTACTTCTCACCATTTTATCACTTTTCCACTCAAGCATTCTAACCGGTGCATCACCCGATCTCCGCACATGACCAAGGTGATTTGGTCATGGTGTGTGAACATGACAATGTTTCACGGCCCAACACCATATAAATCTTGTGGCACTCTTCCACTTCAATCAACTTGCTTTAATCTTATGAGTCACATTTCCATTCAATTCTCCATTATTTTGAATAATAGATCCAAGATAGCAAAAAAAATCAGAAGCTTGGACAATCTCCCCATCGAATGTGATCACCCCCTGCCTCCCGCTTCCAACTCTGCTAAACTTACACTCCAATATTCGGTCTTGCTTTTGCTCGGTCTAAAATCTCGAGATTTTAAAGTTTATCTCCACAATTCCAACTTACGTACAACACCCTATTTTTGTCTAATCAATCAGCACAATATGATCAGCGCACAACATAAACCATGGTAATTTATCTTGGATTGACCTACTCAATTCGTCCATTATCATGGTAAATAAAAAGGAACTAAGGGTAAAACCTTGATGAGTCCGTACTCGTGTACTAACTCCATTTTACATGTAATTGATGATGTCAATATATTTTTTTGAAACGCATTTTTTTGCTAAAGCCCACCAAAGTATCTCTCTTGATACTTCATAATTCGCCTTCTCCAAATTAATGAAATCTATATGCAAATCTTTCTTTTTATCCCGATATTGTTACATGATTTGTCTCACAAGATAGATTGCCTACATAGTCGATCTTTCGGACATCAATTCAATTTGGTTATCCAGAATCTTCACAATTCTCATTAGCCTTTGTTCAACCACTCGTTTTCAGAGTTTCTTAGTATGGCTTACCGAGCAAGTCTATGGATGTTCTTTTATCAATCTTTTGTATCCAATCTAGTATAAATCCTTATTCACCTTTGGTCTTGCGTCTTTTACTGCTTTATTTGATTCTCTTCTAGCCTCCTTATATTTTTCATAGTTCTCATCGCTTTTACATTTTTTCAATAATTTGTAGCATTCTCGCTTCGCTTGCTCTTTATCGCTTGCTTTATTTCCTCGTTCCACCGTGATGTTTCCATAGTTGGTGGAATGCTTCCTTTAGATTCTCCAAGGAATTCTTTCGCCACCTCCATTATGGTATGCTTCATGTTAGTCCAAGTTGAATCTATATCTATATCCATACTTCCGGACCAAATACCAATAATAGCCATCTTAGCCAAAAATTCTTTATCGATTCTCCCCTTGAAGCCTTCACCACTTGATTCTTGGGTATAGTTGTGATTTTCTCTTTCTTGAATATCTCCTACTTCGAAAATCAAGTATCACAAGTCTGTTCGGTTGTTGTACTCTCGTCGGGAATAACCTTTCAATCTGTGTAACCATTTCTTCAAGCATTTCTTACTAAGAAGTCAATTTGACTCGCATTACCTCCACTCCTATACGTCAACCAAGAGGGATGATTTTTTCTTGAACCAAGTGTTCATTACACTCAAATCATATGCCGTCCCAAAATTCAGGATACCATATCCTGCTTCATTCCTCTCCCCAAAACCAAAACGTCCATGATTACTTTCAAAGTCATGTCACTAGAACCTACATGTCCGTTATGATTGCCACCAATGACCAGTTTCTCACCACTAGGTACCCGTTATACTACATTCTCCAAATCTTCCCAAACCCTTGTCTAATAGATACATAAAACCCTACTTGTGTTGAATAGGCACTAATACTAGTTATAATCTCATCACACGTTACAAGTTTAATACAAATAACTCGATCACTCTTTCTATCATTGATCTACTCTTTATCAATGATGATACCTACTCCATTTCCTCCCTTATTCTTTCCCGAATATCAAAGCTTAAAATCTCAAGAAGATATTTCTCTTGCTTTCTCTCCAACCTACTTAGGTGGTGTTTGATAACAACAAGCACTAACAATCACTTAATGCTTATTGATGAATAACAATCTTAGAAAATTTGAGGCTTTGTAAATAAACTATTGCCAATCTTCATGCTTAGTGACTCTTATTAGACAAGTAAAAATATTGATACTTGTTGGGTAAGAGAAATATGGGATGATTGTTTCATTCAAGTCAAATCTTCACCATTAGTTTGAATTAGTTGTACAAAAGAAAACCATTCAACAACAAGCATTAAGTGCTTGTTGGTGCATGTTGCTATCAAACACCACCTTAGTTTCTTATGAACACATCATATGAATCTTCCTCCTCATAACCTCCACCACTTCTGTTAATCTCTCTATCGAAGAGCCAATGTTCCATGTTCCAAAGCGCATCACACTACCCTTATCCCCTCCATGGACTAGCTTCTTTCACATTTCACACCACCACCGGGCGCCGGGTGGCGCGTTGCTTTCAGGCGACGACCTAGCAACCTTTGCACACTTTTCACTACCCTTTAAATTCAAAAGCTTTATAAACTCAATTTTACATGCTGGACAAATTGCTGCCTAACACCAAATACTTCATATATGGAAGAGATCTACTGTCTCTGAGGTTTAATGTGTAGTAAGTACTCTACTATTTTTTCATGCACTCCACCGTTAGCCGTAACACTAACTAATCATTTTAATGCAATTTAACTTATACCACACCAACTGAGCATGCTAAACTGCATCAATTCCGAGACGTTTCGTAGAACTTGCCATTGAGCACAACTTTGTTGCTTTATTCTTCTCTTGGGTTTGGGAAGTGAGTGAGTCTACCATTGCATTGATTTCTTCTGAGGGTTTCTTAACAGTAAACTTAAACTAAAGATATATATCTTGATTTGTATTCCACAAATATTCGACAAGCCTTTGAATTCAAAAATGTATTTCTTAGAATGTGCTGTGTAATGGATTTGAAAGTTTTTCATCTTCTCTTCCCATTTAAGTATTTAGACGGTTCAGGAATGTGACTAAGGCAAAAAGTCTATATATTATTTAGTTAAGGAAAAAAATAAGGGATATTGAGTTATCACATTACGGGGTTTCATATTCAGTAACTATTACATGCTTTTTTCTTTTTCTTTTACTGATATGAATTATATACCCTTTTTTTCTGCTTCATCCATTCTATTTGTTGTTTATTCTTCTGCAGGGATCTTCTGAACCTTTTTGGCTGCATGCTGGAACCCGCTACTGTAAGTTGTCCCCTTGTATTGTTTATTTCTTCTGAACCTTTTTGTATATTCAAGAAACTATTATATACTCTTTTCTTATCTAGGCCTCATGATAGCAAACTTGTTCCTTTATTCCCTTGAAATGATGTTGCTGTTACCTATGGATAAGACTTGAGTTTTTAACTACATGGTTGCCTTTTCTGCCAACATTGGTGTGTCGGGAGCACAGAAATATGGTACAACACTTAGTAGTGGTTCTTAAATGCTCCGGTTTGCACAGGCTTCTTCTGACCACGTTCCCCCAGGTCAATCCTTTTTGTGAAGGATTTTATAGGATATAATTGAACTTCATAATCACGTGAATAGTTAAATTACCTGTCCAGGTTAGAATAGGGTTCTTCTTCTTTGTGATGCTCAGACTCTCTGGTTTACTCCGTTGTACACGTGTCAGACACTCGTATTTAAGTCTTATTGACAAGAGTCCGGCGGGGTAAACCAAAGAGTCCGAGCATCATAGGCTTCTTCTGATCACGTGACCACCCGGTCAATCCTTTTTGTGAATGATTTTATAGGATAGAATTGAACTTCATAATGGCGTGAATGATTTTATTGGATAGATATTGATGCAGTGGATATTGGTGTGCTGTGTATCCTATTTCAATGCTTATGACTGAACTTTTTATCTTTCCTTTACAGCTTCCAACACAGTACTACATGGCAATGGTAAGCCTATCTTAATGTATTTAATAATTATTGTCTGTTGTATAATTTAAATTTATCTATGCATCAAAAAGTTCTTCTATGATCATAACTATATAACCAAGTTTCTTTCTGTTGATATGCAGCTATATACAGTGACTACAACAATTCTTACCACACAAACCATATTCTATGGTCATATCTATCACCGAATCAAATCTAGTACACGCTGCCAAAAGGTGAGAACTACATTAACTGATATTCTTGCTTATATTCTCTAAAGGACTTATGTATGCTTGTGGATGCATAAATGAATGAAATTGGTCACCTGATCTGGTGGTAAGGAGACTTGTTAAGAAATCATGAAACATACGCCGATAGTAAACTATGAACTGGAACAGTTTTTCAGTCAGTACCGGGATGCCTATGGATTGGTTGCTCTTAGGATCTAAGGATTTGTATATGAGCACTGTTGCCCAGTCTAATTCCTCAACGAATGGTAAAATATAAGGAACCTATGAGCACTGTTGCCTAGTCTAATTTGTCACTGATTGTTAAAGGTAAGGAACCTAAGAGCATTGCTGCCTAGTTTAACCTCTCACCTAATGGGTCAATCCTTTTGGGAGATCTTTGTACATAAATATCTCAGTGAGAAATAAAAATATTATACTCAAAGACCCAGATGAAGCCATACAATGCATTTCAATGAGAATGAGAGGTTCTTAAAGCCACACCCAGTCATTTCCGCAATTTGTTCATATCTCAGCATGTATGAGAGATTCTGAAATAAAGTTTGTTTTTCACAATTTGGTCCCCCCTCTCTGAAAGCTAGTTGGGTTGACAACCCAACAGCATAATAAATGCTTAACTATGGAGGGTCCAAAGGTTCTTCATATTGATGTCCTGCTGATTTTCAAGGTCTCCCTTTCAATTTTCTAAGGTCGGTCCATATACAACATGTAATACAACAACAACGATTTTCATATTCTTATTCATGTCATGATAACATGGCAAAGTTTTATGCTGGTTGTCACACGCCAACCACAACCCTCCTCCTTTCTCCTGGTTTGGGAGAGGCAATTATAGTTCCTTGGCAATATATAGGCCATGTAGTATCTCGTATAAATATATTCTGATTGAAGGCGCATGATAAAGTGCCAAGAGAGGTACTTTGGTGGGCATTAGCAAAGAAGGGTGTTTCAAAGAAATATATTGATATTATCAAGTACATGTATAATGGAGTTAGTACTTGTGTATGGACTAGTGTTGGGAAGACTGAAGAGTTCCCTATAATGATTGGAGTGCATCAAGGTTCCGTACTTAGCCCCTTTCTTTTTGCTTTGATAATGGACGAATTGACGAGGTCAATCCAAGATGATATACCAAGGTGTATGTTGTTCGCAGATGATATTGTGCTGATTGATGAGACAAAAGAGGGTGTTGAAACTTGAAAGTAAATTGGAGTTGTGGAGTCACTTTGGAATCTCGAGGTTTTAGACTGGTTTGGGAGAGGCAATTATAGTTCCTTGGCAATATATAGGCCATGTAGTATCTCATATAAATATATTCTGATTGAAGGCGTATGATAAAGTGCCGAGAGAGGTACTTTGGTGGATATTAGCAAAGAAGGATGTTTCAAAGAAATATATTGATATTATTAAGGATATGTATAATGGAGTTAGTACTTGTGTACAGGCTAGTGTTGGAAAGACCGAAGAGTTCCCTATAAAGATTGGAGTGCATCAAGGTTCCGCACTTAGCCCCTTTCTTTTTGCTTTGATAATGGACGAATTGACGAGGTTAATCCAAGATGATATACCAAGGTGTATGTTGTTCGCAGATGATGCTGATTGATGAGACAAAAGAGGGCGTTGAAAGTAAATTGGAGTTGTGGAGTCACTTTGGAATCTCGAGGTTTTAGACTAAGCAGAAGCAGGACTGAATATTTGGAGTGTAAGTTTAACAGAATTGAAAGTAGGGAGGCAGGGATGGTCACATTTGATGGAAATATTGTCCAAGCTTCCGAGTTTTTTCGCTATTTTGGATCCATCAACCAAAAGGATGGAGAATTAGATGGAGATGTGGCTCATAGATTAAAACAGGTTGGTTGAAGTGGAAGAGTGCCAAGGGTTTCTGTGTGATCGCGGCATGCCCCATAGATCAAAGGAAAAATTCTACCGCACGACAATTAGGTCGGCACTGCTTTACGGCACCGAATGTTGGCCGTGAAACAGTGTCACATGCATAAGATGAATGTGGCGGAGATGCGTATGCTTCGATGGATGTGCGGTCATACAAGAAATGATCGACCGGGGAATGAGGTGATCAGAGGTAAAGTAGGAGTTACGCCTATTGAGGATAAAATGAGGGAAATTCGACTAAGGTGGTGGTTTGGACATGTGAGAAGGAGACCGAGTGATGCACCGATTAGGAGGCTGGAACAGTGGAGAAATGATAAAATGGTGAGGGGTAGGGGAAGACCCAAATAAACTGGGATTAGAGTGATTGAAAATGATAAGTTTACTTGGAGTGGAGGGCAAAAACCCATGTGGGGGTTGATTTTTTTTTTTTTTCAACAATCTTTTTACACGATGACATATGAGGATTTATGTTAGCCGACCCTAAATTATTTTGGGACTAAGGCTTTGTTGTTGTTGTTGTTGTTGATGCACATTGGTCATCTCTCTATGTGCAAGAGAGGTTTCTTATATAAGTTTGATATTCATTTTCTGGCTCCGGTCTTCAAAAGCTTAAGCTAGATGTGTTGGTAACTCAACAACAGCAATCAACTTCTTAACTATTTAAAGCTGAAAGTTTAGCATATTGAAGGCCTGCTGATTTTCGAGACCTCTCTAATTGAATTTTGGTTTCATTGAACCTTTTATGTATAAATCAACCTTATCCTTTTTCATCTGCCAAGGTGGTGAGATTTATTTAGTTTCCATTGAGTTGGACCCTTATTCTAGGATTTGGTATAAAGTTGGTCAAATTAATCCAGATTAACCTTTTTAGGCTAAAATTCCATAGTGTAATTCTATTTGGAGGTCTTACCTGAGTTTCAAAGAGTAGAAAAAAAAAATTACTAATCTAGTTTTTAGAAGAGACACTGACAATGATATGGAACAAACATATATTCAGATGTTATTGCTGGCATAAACTCTAGAATCCCTTAGAAGTAGAAACAACGTCCGTCTCACATGCGGGCAAATAGAATGTTGAGGGTTTTATCCTTGCCTAAGGTTTGGGTTTGAGCTGCACTCAATTATATCATGGTGCAATAGTCTTCTTTTGAAAATCATGACCCAACATTGTATCACAAGTTGCACCTTGTTAGGGATGCTGAACTCTATATTTCTTTAGGAGTAGAAGATAATTCTTTTCACCATAAGAGAAAATGTGAGCTTCTACTCACGCCAAAGTGCAGTCAGTTGCATTCCTATTACATCATGGTGCAACAATCTTAATTTCTAAGTAGGCATTATCTGTCTCTTGTACCAGAAGTCATGGCTGCAAATTTTATGGGGATAAAGTTGGTTAACGTTGCTCTGTTGGGCAAGTGATTGTGGAGATTCATGGTAGAAAGAGATGCTCAAAGTTCTGGTGGGGAAGCATGATCAAGGTGAGCACTTGTGATTTCCTAATATGGTGCCATCACCCTATGGGGTGGATGGGTGTTTGGAAAGGGATTTGAAAAGGTTAGGATCTATTTAAGCGGAGTATTCTTTTTAAAATAGGAAATGTTCCTCAAGTCAAATTTTTGAAAGATAACTGGTGTGGCGACATAGAATTGTGGAGAGCTTTTTCCAATCTCTTTAATATTACAGTCAATAAGGAGGCCTGGTTAGTTCTGTTTTGCATCTTCAAGAAGTTACAACCACTTGGAGTCCCATCTCCAGAAAGCATATATAAGTTTGGGAGTTGGATTCTCTTGATGCATTTTTTGAGAAGCTTTATTCGCAGCAGATATATGATGGCATTGAAGACAGAGTTCTTTAGAAGGGGGGCTAAAAGCAGAAATGTTTTTATTAAATTGTTTTATCAAATTTGACTAATAGTAGTAGGGTTGCTGTTACTAGGAAAGCTGTGGCAACCAAAGACTCCTTTAAGAGTGACCTGTTTTGTTCGAGAGGACATAAACACAGCTATCCTCACAGGTGATAATCTGCAAATTCGTAAGAAGTTTTATGGCAACTGGCGCTTTATGTGTAAGGGGATAGGGAAAGTGGGAATCATCTTTGTTGCATTGTCCAGTGGCTTGGGGGTAGTGGAATAGACTGCTCAATTTGTTCCATCGTTCATGGGTTTTGCCAAATAGCTCTTTCTTTGTTAGTCTCTTTATAAGCAAAGGAGGAGTATTTTGGGGATTTTGTTTTGTGTAATAAATAAGAAGACCGAAGACGGCTCTCTCTAGGAAAACCCTAGCCGCCTCTTTTCCTAAGAGTGCCTCTCACTGTTCCAGCCGGCCATATCTCTGCCCATAGCTCCCCAACATCTACAAGCCCTAATCCCAGCCCAATGCCCGTCGAACAAGCTGCTACTGCCCCAATCCCTACTCATAATCTGACATCCATTCCATGCAAAGAGTTTTGCAACTCTTTTCTAAGCCACCCGCCTCCAACTTCCATTGATGGCCACCTTCTTCTTCCATCATCTATCTATAAAGGTATTATCTCGGTTATCTAAAGAAGTCATTGCTTCATTTGTGCAATCTTTCTCACGTATTCTAGTGAGAGAATCTCTCACGGACATAGGGCCTCTATGGAGTATGCAAGGATAGAATTCAGAAAGTTTAATCTCCAGGGTTCTTTCAAATTGGGTCATATTGATCATAAGCACATGCTTATTCAATTGACACACGAGGCGGATTATCATCAATTTTGGTAAAAAAATAAAAATAAATACATATGGTATGTTTCAAAAGTTCTGATAATTTGATTATCTTCATACTCTTCTAAAAATAGTTATTGATGCACGAAGATGAATAATTAAATGTTGGTCTGAGTTTAACTTAGTTGACCAAAAAAGCCAAAATGTGACATTTAATCTGGGACAGAGGGAGTATTTAACATAACATTTTTTTTAATTCTCCATTGCTTGTATGCTTGAAAAGCCTCCGTGTATTGATAAGGCTACTGCTGAGTTATCTCGTCCTAGTATTGCCAAGATTCTTGT
This sequence comes from Adenophora triphylla var. japonica, assembly GCA_022495995.1. Lineage (NCBI taxonomy): Eukaryota > Viridiplantae > Streptophyta > Magnoliopsida > Asterales > Campanulaceae > Adenophora > Adenophora triphylla. The sequence continues at coordinate 110,085 of JAFEMH010005193.1, read as the reverse complement.
TCAAATTGAGTTCTTGAAAAAATTGCTCTCAAAAATATATGTTAAGTGTGGTGGTGATATGCCCAGTTCTTATCAAACGTTGGAGTCTGATAATTTACCTTCATATTGCAAACATTGTTTGAGAGTTGGTCATGACATTGCTAAGTGCAAAATTAAAATTCCAAACCCTGGACCAAAAGAATTGAGTCATGACATTGCTTAGTGCAAAATTAAAATTCCTAACTCTGGACCAAAAGAATTGAGTGATAAGAATGATACATGTGATAAGAATGATACAAGTGATAACTCCAGATTTGGGTGATATGCCTTAAGATAATGGATCAAACAATCCTAAGGATAATGGTCAGACTGACAATGTTTCGAAGGATACATTTGCAGTCCTAGACTTTCCTCGATTGCTTTTTAATTGAATATGCTTTAAATGATTGCATTCACATTTTTCTTTTGAAATTAACCAGCAGGGAACTGTAGAAAAGGAAAGACCGTGCAATTATAGTGGTGATAAGAAGCAAGTTGATGATGAAGATGGAGGAAGAACTACAAGCATAGCTGTTGTATTGGGAGTCATTCCAAGTTCGCCTATTCCTCTTCCAGCCAGTGCTCGTTATGGTTCCCTTGAAAGAGAATCATATTACATGTAAGATATACATCCCTTGAAGTGCTCATCTTTTCTTTGTTCTTCTCTTTTATTAATTCAATGGTAATGTAAATAGCCCATGGTCTCCATGTTGGAAGATATCATGTAGTTAAGTAGGTTACTAACTGGGGGAGGGCTACATTCTTTTGCACTTCCTTACTATGTCGCTACACATAATAGCAGACTAGTTTAACCATTGACCTGTGTTGAAATTAAAGTTAATGAGAAAGTAGGACCTCATTTCTTGCATTATAGTTTCCCAAAGCTCTGATTTGTCTGGAATGGTAATCTTGCAAGGCTCGTTAACGAGTGCAATAAGAGCAGAACTGCTTCATTTTGGTTGTTTTCAATAGTCTCTATCTCATAGAAACATTAGTATGAATGCACGCAAGCATGCAAGACAGGCCCTCAAACACAGTTTCTGTCAGCATTATACATAAACACATTGTATCCTTTCTCATCTGTTCTTTTCGAGCTAGATAAACGTCACAACCAACTCATGCCGTGATTAAACTTATGTATGCCCATCATTCCTAAATGAAATCTTTTGATGAAAGAGCACACATGTAAATACAGTGTGTCTAATACACAGTGTACTCTATTTTGGAACTTGGATAATCTACAACCTAAGGTCTTGTTACTTGGTCTTTTTGAAAGTCAGCTCTGCCCCTCATGCTCTAGGTCATCTCTCTCTCTCTCTCTCCATCCCTCCCCCTTTTTTCTCCTTGTTTGTGTTATGCATATCAGGAGTATGTGTACCAATTGAGATTGTACCCAGTTAATCAAATTGTCCACTTATTTACAACTCCATGTCAGCTTGATTTGATTATAATTTGGGGTTCCCTGTTCTTCTCTGCCAATTTCCTTTCAATCAACCCTGTAGTCATCCCCATTTCCTGACTAGCATCTATGTGCATGTTGATGTGGGGTTGTATTATTGAATGACGTTGTGTTTATTTTCCTTCCTATGCTCCTCTTCAGTGACTGCAGTCTATGAAAAACATACATAACCCTGTTGAGTAGTAATATTTTTTCAAGACAGCAGTTGAAACAAGAAGCACAATTTCGCGATTATAGCTAGATATGCCAATGGAAAATCCCCATAACTGTAAACTTATATCTGATCTCCGCTAGAATTTCTCTTAAGCCATCAACGACGAATCCCAGATTTCAAATCAAAATCAAATACTCACATTATCTAACGTTATCCGAAACTGCAGTGGACAATTTAAGAACTAAAAGTGCCAATTGAGAAAAGAAGAGGACTTTTCTGATTTTTGCAAGATTTGAATTCGAAAGAAGCTGTGAGAATAGCTGAGGGAGGAGATGAATGTGACTGGTGCAAACAAAAGAAAGAACAAGAACAACAGTTTGACTTCTATTTTATTTTTAGATAAAAGAAGAAATTTATTAGAGAGAATAAAGCACAATGAGTAGAGGACAAGGTGTACTCTTAAAAAATAAAACTGGAAAAATATAGAAAGTAATCTAACAAACTACAAAAAATCAAAACTAATGTAAAGTAGCTCTCCAATCTCTACACAAGTCTGTCATAGTAATCCTCAATAAGCTCCCTATAGCTGATGCCCACAAGGAAGCAAGATATACAATCCTCTCCATGAGAAGAAGAAAAGATAAGGATCTATTCTTGTAAATCCTAGCATTCCATTCCAACCATATACACCACAACGTCCCAAATACCCCACACCATTGTACTTTAGGTTGACTTCTATTGTTTATAGGATTAACTTCAAGCGCCTATTATTTTCGCTCGAGCTGACATGGGGCAGGACACGTCATCAGCCATTAACTTGAGGGCATTAGAATTTGTGTCAATAGAAGAAATAATTTTATTTGGTAGATAGGCAGGCAAGTAAAAACATCTTGTGCAATGTTAAAAAAGAAGTCAACCTAATGTACAATGGATGAAAATGGTCTAAGGCATTAGTTACCCAGATCGTTTCGAAGGTACCCACGCTTTTCCACAATTGGAGTGGCTCAAGTAGATTTTAAACTCTTCTATCTGATATTGAAGAAAATACTTACTAGTTCAGATATACCTACCACTTGTCTACATCATAGAATCTCTGGAGAATATAAGTGCAAATATTCTCAGTCCATGGCAAGAATCTTAACAGGTTTATGTGAGACATATTTCCCCACCATTCCCAGACTTGTTGAGGGGATAAATTGAATCTTCTTTAGCTTGGGCCTAGATTGTAGGTAATTTTGCTTGAACACGAATAAATGTTAGTGGTCATTTTGGCTTTTCTGTGATATCAGGTCAGCAAGGTCTCTAACAAGGAATCATACTCCTACAATGGGATTTTGTCGAGTAGAAAGGAGATCCACCTCAGTCTATGACCATAGATCTGTAGAAGAGCCGTTGCTGGGTGGACAAATAATAACACAATCTGCACCTCCCTCAAACATCAAGCCGATGCTTTGTGTGGTTCGTCTTGCGCATTGGAATTCTGTTGAATTTCGTAATGATAATGACCAAATTGACTTCATATTTGACCCTTCTATGTTTGCTTCTTCTAAACTCCAGGTTTTTGCTGTTACATTTCTCCTCAGCACATGTAATCTTCAGCTTGAAAAGATCAGTAGAGCGAATGCACTTTCAAATCCAGGATTTGTGATGCCAGTGGGGAGAAAGCTTCTGAAGGTAAGGAAACAGCAGAAATAAATCAATTATAGGGTTATCTTCTAGGAAAAATCCCCAGGGGTGTTTTTTCATTGGATTGTACCTCCTATAACCTCATAGAGCATTTTAATTTTCGTTCTTAATAACTTTACGTGTTTGGTGGTTAAGAATGGCTCATCAACTACTTTACGCGTTTGGTGGTTAAGAATGGCTCATCGACTAAGCGGCCTCGTATGAGTTGGATGTCAATGAGTACAATGAGCAAGTTTAAGAAAGTAAGGGAACCGTCCCGAGCTAGAAGTCTTTTAATAATAATGTCGTGCATTATAAGGTGCTTTGTGAATTCAGTAATTTAATAGTTAATAGTGCATGTTACTTCCAAATATAAACAATTTCATAATTATTTGCAGATACCCCATTGTAGAAGGAACCTTAGGGGAAAGCATATATTCTTTAACAACACTGGCTAAGAAAGGCTTGGCTTAGCTTTTCTTATGGACAAGGCCAATCAACATTTTCAACCCTCGTACTTTGCTTTAACTTCGGTATTAACCATCCTTGTTTCCTTTTAGCAGTTAATATCGTTGTACTTTAGATAAGCACTCATTTTCCCTCAAAAGCCTAAAGTACAATGGTTAAAATTGCTAAAAAAAATGCCTCAATGTTCACTACTTTTGGAGAAAATGAGTGCGTATCTAAAGTACAATAGTTAAAAATGCTACTCCCTCTGTCCCTAAATGAATGTCCAAATTCAAGAAATTTTTGTCCCAGAATGAATGTCTTGTTTGTAAAACACTATGTCCTCGAATGCTTTCTTACCAAAAAAAATTTCGCTATTCATTTTTTATCGTAAAATTAAATGTTTAGAAAGTGGATAACAAGAATATTTATGCATCTTTGCTATTAAAATGTATTTTGGAAGTACGAGGGTTGAAAATGTAAATAGGCCTATGAACAATGATATTTATTTTGAAAGTCAAGAAATTTTCATTTTCTATAGCCTCTGAAACGGCCAGTTTCCCTTGTGAATCCCTTGATTCTACATCGTCCTGCTTCTTGGTTTATATTTTATTTAGTTGTTCTGTTGTTCTTTTCGAGGCCTAGGTTCAAACCCCCCCCCCCCCATCTCTGCTTGGATTATTCTATTTTCTTACCAACGTTGTTCTACGTTACCTGGACTCGGCTACTTGGATAGGATCTGAGTGCGGATCTAACCCCCCAAATTTTAAAGATTTGTTCTAAATTGAAGTGTAAACCTGCCACACCACACCATTGCCATGTTATATGGACATGGGTTAATGGAAAAATGAAGAATCCAAGTAACAATAGGGATGGGGAAGGACAGGATTTGTGATACTTTTCATGATGCATTTAGAGAGAGTGGATAATTTTATGGGCTCCAGTGATGGGAGCCTCTTAAGTGTTTTGGTGGCTTATGACATCAAATTTGATAAGACATGAAGGTTGTCTTTCTCTTGTGGTTGTTCATTTCCCTTAATTTTTCAACACTATAATGTTATTTCTCTTTTTCTTGGTAAAGGATTTGTTTTTTAACGAATTTACAGGTGAGTGACAGTTTAATGGAAGGAACTGGGACCGAGAACATTGGCACATTCCTTGGTTGGGGAATGGCAGCTATTTACATGGGTGGACGTCTACCTCAAATTTGTTTAAATGTGAGAACTTTTGTCATGAACTTTCTTGTTGTTGAAGTAAATCTAATTTTAGAATTCCACCTGACAGGGAACTCTTTTCTTTACTGCATTAGGCATGCAATTATTTAACTGAGTATGAGTTGGCTATATGTGCAGCACGCCCACAAATTAGGAATTGAACTTGCTTTGAAAATGGCTTTTATAATATTGAAAATGTTGATACTTGGCAGTTGTTTGATGGCTTCTTGATTAGCAAGTTTAATGTTTAAGTATGTATATCGTTGTTACTCATGAGGTAATCTAACTCTTTTTTCTTTTTGTAATAACTGCAGATTAGGAGGGGACATGTTCAGGTACACATAATGAATTTAAACATTTGAATTACATCAACATGGGAAATAGCTGTATAATGCATCTTGTGCCTTAAAGGATAGTACTGTTGTATATTGCTATACATATTGCAGGTAACACGAGAGTAACATTTTCTTCTATGATGTGTAGGGTCTTAATCCATTAATGTTTGTCTTTGCCCTCATTGGTAATGCCACATACGTAGCAAGGTGAATATTCTATAAATGTTTTCTTTTCGCTCATTTCCACTTTCTAACCAACCACTGTCATATGTTGGGTTATGTAAACACCCCGGACAAGGGTGATGCTTCATCTCTATTCATCTTCTAGTTCCTGTTGACGTGCTTCCTGTTTAACAAAATAACGGGCATATTCTGGGGCTCACTATCTGGACTGAAATACCATTTTCTACTCCCTCCGTCCCATATTGAGAGTCCCATTTGACTTTACAAACATTTTAACAAGGCCAAAATACGTTTACCCTCCCAAAGTATCCACTGATTCCCACTTTGCACCCTAGTTTGAAAAATCGGTTTGTTTGATACCTAAACTTCCAAATTGTCCCACTTTGCTCCCTGACACTAACGAACGTTAGAAAAGTTAAACGGAATAGGTCATGTGTCGAGCACAAGATGAAAAATGGGCTATTTTGTAATGGTTATTAGTTTTAAGAGGTTAAATGCAAAGTTTTAAATATAAAGTGCTAAAAATTTATTTCTTTTTCCAAAATAATTAACATTTTCTTAAATAATTAATATTTCTTGAAAATAATTTTTTTTATATTAAAAATAATCTATATTTTTTATTTTTATTGTAAAAAAGTTATGTTCGTAATAGCATATATTAACATTATCTTAAATAATTAATATTTTCAGAAAATATATTTTTAAATAGGATTAAAAAATAAAAATTAGAGATTATTATAAATAAAAAATGTATTTTTTAAGAGAATTGTATTTATTTTTGAAAAAAAGTAAAATATTTTTTTAAAGTAAAATAATTTTTAAAAATAAAAAAACCTTATAGTGTTTCATTTAAAATATATTTTTTGATTTATAATATTCTCTATTTTTTATTTTTTATTCCTATTTAAAAATATATTTTCTGAAAATATTAACTATTTAAGATATTGTTAATATGTGCTATTACGAACATAATTTTTTTTACAATAAAAATACAAAAAAAAATATTTTTAATATAAAAAATTATTATTTTCAGGAAATATTAATTATTTAAGAAAATGTTAATTATTTTGGAAAAAGAAATATTTTTTTAGAACTTTCTAATTAAAACTTTGCGTTTAACCCCTTAAAAACTAATAACCATTATAAACTAGCCCATTTGTCATTATGTGCTCGGCACATGACCTATTCCGTTAATTTTTCTAACGTTCGTTAGTGATAGGTGGCAAAGTGGGACAATTTCGAAGTTTATGTATCAAATAGATCGAAATGAGGGTGCAAAGTGAAAATCAGTGATACTTTGGGAGGGTAAACGTATTTTGACCTTTTAACAACCTATTTTCATTTCCATCACTAAACTCAATGAGGTTTACTTATTACTCAATTACTCCCGCTTTTTCCTTGATTGGCTCTCATCCTATCCTCTCTTTCTCTTCTTCCTTGGTTAGCATTTGTTAAAGTTCAATCATCTTAACCTATTTTTTGGACATGGGACTATGTTTTTGGGACAAACAAAAATGGCAAATGGGAACATCTTTATGGGACAGAGGGAGTATTTATTTACTTGAATCTTGGTATAATAAGTAATCATCTTTGTTGACCATTTAATGTTGTTTCTTTTGATCTGGTAGCATTCTTGTGAGCAGCATGGATTGGGCAAAATTAAGACCAAATCTACCATGGTTGGTCGATGCCGGTGGATGTGTGCTTCTTGACACTTTCGTATCCTCAAATATAATTGTTTTTTCATGTTTTTTTCTTAGATATACAGGGCCATACCAAAAGGTTATATATTTGGCTCCTTGATGATCAACCTTCCCTAATAGGCGAAAATGCATTTTGGTACCTATAAGTTTCACCACAATCCCACTTAGGGTCCTGCACTTCAGCGTGTCCCATGTAATGCCCACAACTAATATTATGGCCCAAACCAAGTCATAGCCTTAACGGGCCGTTAAGAATATAATGGAAGTCAACATATGCCTCTCACATGGCCAAAATGGAGTGTCTTGGATGCTGCATTAAAAGAGTGGTTGGTCCTTAACCTGGTTGACTTGAAACTATGTATGTTTGGGAATTCTTAACTTTTTATTCAGATAATCATTCAGTTTATCTACTTCCGCTCGAGGACACGGTATAACCTAGAGGAAAAGGCGGGGACTCCAGCAGCGTCTTGATGATGTCAAAACAAAAGGCTCTCTTTCTCATGGGATCCATTCCATGGTTGTTTCAGAGGCGAATGTGATTAGGCTCAGTGCACTATACAGCTTGATAAGGTGATCCCTTTCTTCATGTGGCTGTTTTTCTTGGTAACATTGTTTTTAGAAGCTCCAATCATAACAAAATATTCAGATTTTGGATTGATAGTAGTGTTTTGCAGTAATATAGATCTTAGAGTAATACAGTACTCCGTATTATAGAGCACAGTTTTGTACGACCTGCTGGATAGTCAATTTTTTTATGCTCCCCTGGGTCCCGGAATGATGCTTTTAATTGTTGTCACTTTCAATAATCTTTGAGCAATCATTTTAGATTAATTTCATTATCTTAATGAAAATTTAAAACTAGCTAGTGATACTATTTGGGCCAAAATACGTTTACCCTCCCAAAGTATTCACTGATTCCCATTTTGCACCCTCGTTTGAAAAGTCGGTCTGTTTGGTATCTAAACTTTCAAATTGTCCCACTTTGCTCCCTGACACTAACAAACGTTAGAAAAGTTAACGAAATATGTTATGTGCCGAGCAGATGATGACAAATGGGCTAGTTTATAATGGTTATAAGTTTTTAAGGGGTTAAATGCAAAGTTTTAAATTTAAAGTGCTAAAAATTATTTTTTTTCCCAAAATAATTAACATTTTCTTAAATAATTAATACTATAATAATAATTCTACTATTTTTTATGTTTGTAAAAAAATTATGTTCGTAATAGTATATATTAACATTATCTTAAATAATTAATATTTTCAAAATATATATTTTTTAAATGTGAATAAAAAATAAAAATTAAAGAATACTATAAATCAAAAAAATGTATTTTAAATGAAACATTATAAGGTTTTTTTATTTTTAAAATTATTTTATATTGAAAAAATAGTTTACTTTTTTTTCAAAAATAAATACAATTCTCTTAAAAATACAGTTTTTTGATTTATAATATTATCTAATTTTTATATTTTAATCCTATTTAAAAAATATATTTTCTAAAATATTAATTATTTAAGATAATGTTAATATACGCTATTATGAATATAACATTTTTTTTACAATAAAAATACAAAAAAAATATATTATTTTTTAATATAAAATTTTTTATTTTCAATAAATATTAATTATTTAAGAAAATGTTAATTACTTCGGAAAAATAAATAAATCTTTACCGCTTTATATTTAAAACATTGCATTTAACCTTTTAAAAACTAATAATCATTACAAATAGCCCATTTGTCATTATGTGCTCGGCCCATAACCTATTTCGTTAACCTTTATAACGTTCGTTAGTGTCAGGGGAAAAGTGGGACAATTTGGAAGTTTAGTTACCAAAAACAGACAAATTTTTCAAACGAGGGTGAAAAGTGGAAATAAGTGGATACTCTGGGAGGGTAAACGTATTTTGGCCTACTATTTATGATGGTGTAATAATAACAAGTTTTAGCCCATAACTTTTTTTTCTTTTGGTTAATCTTCTTGTAATAATGTTAATTCACTTTTTATCACATACCATTACAATTATTCAAATGGCTTGTTATCATAATCATTGAAGCACAATTTCATTTGAATCTGTTATGTATGCTATGTCTGAAAAATTTAAACAAACATGACAATAAATTGTGTAGTCTGAAATCATATTCTAATGAATGGTTTATGTCGTGTTCTATTTCATGGTTTGAACGGTGGTTTAAACCGCGGTTCGAACCAAACCATGGTGGTTTGGTTCGGTTCAGTTTGAATTTTTTTCATGGTTCGATTCGGTTTGAGATTTTTACAAACCGATGACCAGTGGTTTGGTTCGTAAATTGGCCTAAACCGAACCATTTATACCCCTAATAATATCTAGAAAGGAAGAGGCCGGGTGAAATTGATGATAGGTGTGAATTGGAGATGGCGAAGGGGGCAGCAAGGTGACGGAGGGGCCTGTTGGGTGGGCATAAAAACTACGTTCTTGGGTTGGCGCCAGATCCGAAAGATTTAAAGACGTAGTTAGGGAGGAGAAAGGGTGCAGAAGAGTGTAGTGGGTGGGGCGATGGGTGTTGAAGGTAGAAGAAGACGGGTGTTTATAATTAATCGAGTATAATATATTTTCCTGCGAAAATGATGAAAGTACCATGAAAACCCAAACCCGCCCCGCCCCTCTTAGAACAAAAGTTATAAAAATTATTAACATTTTCATTATGCAGTTCTAGTATTTATCATCGTTATACTTGTAGAAACCTATTATAATGTAATATGATGTATAAAAGTAAACATTATTCAATAAAAAATAAAAAGAAATAGTATATAAATATCATCAATAAATAGAAATATATTTTAAAGAAATCAAGATTATTACAATGTGGGTATGGGCTAAACGAGGCGAGATCAAGGTAATCTCAAATCCGCCGTGTTTAGTAAAAAACTCTTCCCAATAGGAGCGAGTTAATGTAGGTTTGGAACGGGTTTAGAATTTTTGCGATCCTTAGTTATCTTCTTGGGCTAACCCATAAAAGAGGAAGTAAAACTTTGGTGATAAACGTTAATTTACTGCATCCCCATTTATTTTTATTTATTTATTTTTCAAGCTTATTTTTATCTATTTATTTTGCTTTACTTTCAAGTTTTCAAGCAAATTAAAAGAAGGGTTTATTACAAAAAAACTCACTCAAAAGGATGACATTTACAAAAAAAAAAAAACAACATGTAAGGTAGGAAATTACAAAAAACTATTTTTTTTTTCTTTTTTTACAAAAAACTTTTTTTTTTTTTATTAGTTTCGATCAAACAACTGATAATTTCAGTTATCAGTTGTTCAAACAACAAGTGATAATTTCAGTTGTCAATTGTTTACAACTGATAACTGAAATTATCAATTCAAACAACTGATAATTTCAGTTATCAGTTGTTCAAACAACTGATTTTTGGGCTCCCGGGAACTAGCAGCCAAATACCCTCCTTTTTTCAACCAATCCAATAGAACATTTGAAAGGATCCGTCCACCAAAAATTTTGAACTGATAATTTCAGTTATCAGTTGTTCAAACAACTGATTTTTGGGCTCCCGGGAACTAGCAGCCAAATACCCTCCTTTTTTCAACCAATCCAATAGAACATTTGAAAGGATCCGCCCACCAAAAATTTAGCTCAAACGGAGGTCATTTTCATGGTGAAAATGACTATTTACGAATTTTTCCGATTCGCCAAAGGGGGGGGGATAATACACGCATTTTAGGGCTCCCGGGCACTAGTAGCCAAATAACCTCCTTTTATCAACCAATCCAATAGAACATTAGAAAGGATTCGCCCACATAAAATTTGGCTCAAACGGAGGTCGTTTTCATGGTGAAAATGACCATTTACGAAATTTTCGATTCCCCAAAGGGGTAGTACACGCAATTTTGGGCTCCCGGGCACTAGTAGCCAAATACCCTCCTTTTTTCAACCAATCCAATATATCATTTGAAAGGATCCGCCCACCAAAAATTTGGCTCAAACGGAGGTCATTTTCATGGTGAAAATCACCATTTACGAAATTTCCCGATTCGCCAAAGGGGGAGTACACGCATTTTTGGGCTCCCGGGCACTAGCTGCCAAATACCCTCCTTTTTTCAACCAATCCAATAGAAAATTTGAAAGGATCCTCCCACCAAAAATTTGGCTCAAACGGAGGCCGTTTTCATGGTGAAAATCACCATTTACAAAATTTCCCGATTCTCCAAAAGAGGTAGTACACGCATTTTTGGGCTCCCGGGCACTAGTAGCCAAAAACCCTCCTTTTTCAACCAATCCAATAAAAAATTTGAAAGGATCCATCCACCAAAAATTTGGCTCAAACGGAAGTCGTTTTCATGGTGAAAATGACCATTTACGAAATTTTTCGATTTCCCTAAGGGGGTAGTACTCGCATTTTTGGGCTCTCTGGCACTAGTAGCCAAATACCCTCCTTTTTCAACCAATCCAATAGAACTTTTGAAATGATCCTCCCACAAAAAATTTGGCTTAAACGGAGGTCGTTTTCATGGTGAAAATCACCATTTACGAAATTTCCCGATTCCCCAAAGGGGGTAGTACACGCATTTTTGGGCTCCCTGGCACTAGTAGCCAAATACCTTCCTTTTTTCAACCAATCCAATAGAAAATTTGAAAGGATCCGCCAACCAAAAATTTGGCTCAAACGGAGGTCGTTTTCATGGTGAAAATCACCATTTACGAAATTTCTCGATTCCCCAAAGGGGGTAGTACACGCATTTTTGGGCTCTCGGGCACTAGTAGCCAAATACCCTCATTTTTTTCAACCAATCCAATAGAACATTTGAAAGGATCAACCCACCAAATATTTGGCTCAAACGGAGGTCGTTTTCGTTTTCATGGTGAAAATCACCATTTACGAAATTTCATGATTCCCAAAAGGGGGTAGTACACGCAGTTTTGGGCTCTCGGGCACTAGTAGCCAAATACCATCCTTTTTTCAACCAATCCAATAAAACATTTGAAAGGATCCGCCCACCAAAAAATTGGCTCAAACGGAGGTCATTTTCACGGTGAAAATGACCATTTACGAAATTTTCGATTCCCCTAAGGGGTGGTACACGCAGTTTTGGGCTCCCGGGCACTAATAGCCAAATACCCTCCTTTTTTAAACCAATCCAATATAGCATTTGAAATAATCCACCCACCAAAAATTTGGCTCAAACGGAGGTCATTTTCATGAAAATGACCTCCGTTTTTCACCATGAAAATGACCTCCGTAAGTGGTGTTTTTCACCATGAAAATGACCTCCGTTTCAGCCAAATTTTTGGTGGGCGGATCCTTTCAAATGCTATATCGGATTGGTTGAAAAAAGCAGGGTATTTGGCTATATTGGATTGGTTGAAAAAAATTTTGGTGGGCGGAGCCCAAAAATGCGTGTACTCCCCCTATTGCGAATTGGGAAATTTCGTAAGTGGTGATTTTCACCATGAAAATGACCTCCGTTTGAGCCAAATTTTTGGTGATCGAATCCTTTCAAATGCTATATTGGATTGGTTGAATAAAGGAGGGTATTTGGCTACTAGTGCCCGGGAGCCCAAAACTGCGTGTACTACCCTTTTGGGGAATCGGAAATTTCGTAAATGGTGATTTTTACCATGAAAACGACCCCCGTTTGAGCCAAATTTTTGGTGGGCGGATCCTTTCAAATGTTCTATTGTATTGGTTGAAAAAAGAATGGTATTTGTCTACTAGTGCCCAGGAGCCCAAAAATGCGTGTACTACCCCCTTTGGGGAATCAGAAAATTTCGTAAATGGTGATTTTCACCATGAAAACGACCTCTTTTTGAGCCTAATTTTTGGTGGGCGGATCCTTTAAAATGTTCTATTGGATTGGTTGAAAAAAGGAGGGTATTTGGCTACTAGTGCCCGGGAGCCCAAAAATGCGTGTACTACCCCCTTTGGGGAATCGGGAAATTTCGTAAATGGTGATTTTCAACATGAAAACGACCTCCGTTTGAGCTAAATTTTTGGTGGGAGCATCCTTTAAAATTTTCTATTGGATTGGTTGAAAAAAGGAGGGTATTTGGCTACTAGTGCCAGAGAGCCCAAAAATGCGAGTACTACCTTTGTTGGGGAATCGGGAAATTTCGTAAATGGTCATTTTCACCATGAAAACGACCTCCGTTTGAGCCAAAATTTTGGTGGACGGATCTTTTCAAATTTTATATTGGATCTGTTGAAAAAGGAGGGTTTTTGGCTACTAGTGCCCGGGAGCCCAAAAATGCGTGTACTACGCCCTATGGAAAATGGGGAAACTTTGTAAATGGTGATTTTCACCATGAAAACGACCTCCGTTTGGGCCAAATTTTTGGTGGGAGGATCCTTTAAAATGTTCTATTGGATTGGTTGAAAAAAGGAGGGTATTTGGCTGCTAGTGCCCGGGAGCCCAAAAATGCGTGTACTCCCCTTTGGTGAATCGGGAAATTTCGTAAATGGGGATTTTCACCATGAAAATGACCTCCGTTTGAGCCAAATTTTGGGTGGTAGGATCCTTTCAAATTCTATATTGGATTGGTTGAAAAAAAAGATGGTATTTGGCTACTAGTGCCCGGGAGCCCAAAACTGCGTGTACTACCCCTTTAGGGAATCGAAAATTTCTTAAATGGTCATTTTCACCATGAAAATGACCTCTGTTTGAGCCAAATTTTTGGTGGGAGGATCCTTTTAAATGTTCTATTGTATTGGATGATAAAATGAGGGTAATTGGCTACTAGTGCTCGGGAGCCCAAAAATGCGTGTACTATCCCCCTTTGGCGAATCGGGAAATTTCGTAAATAGTCATTTTCACCATGAAAACGACTTCCGTTCGAGCTAAATTTTTGGTGGGCGGATCCTTTCAAATTTTCTATTGGATTGGTTGATAAAAGGAGGGTATTTGGCTACTAGTGCCAGGGAGCCCAAAAATGCGTGTACTCCCCCTTTTGGCGAATCGGGAAATTTCGTAAATGATGATTTTCACCATGAACACGACCTCCGTTTGAGCCAAATTTTTGGTGGGCGGATCCTTTCAAATGTTCTATTTGATTGGTTGAAAAAAGGTGGGTATTTGGCTACTAGTGCTCGGGAGCGCAAAAATGCGTGTACTACCCCCTTTGGGGAATCAGAAAATTTCGTAAATGGTGATTTTCACCATGAAAACGACCTTCGTTTGAGCCAAATTTTTGGTGGGCTAATCCTTTCAAATGTTCTATTGGATTGGTTGAAAAAAGGAGGGTGTTTGGCTACTAGTGCCCGAGAGCCCAAAACTGCGAATATTACCCCCTTTGGGGAATCGAGAAATTTCGTAAATGGTGATTTTTACCATGAAAATGACCTCCGTTTGAGCCAAATTATTGATGGGAGGATCCTTTCTAATGCTATATTGGATTGGTTGAAAAAGGAGGGTATTTGGATAATAGTGCCCGACAGCCCAAAACTGCGTGAGCTACCCCCTTTTGGGAATCGGGAAATTTCGTAAATGGTCATTTTCACCATTAAAACGACCTCCGTTTGAGCCAAATTTTTGGTGGGAGGATCATTTCAAATGTTCTATTGGATTGGTTGAAAAAAGGAGGGAATTTGGCTACTAGTGCCCGAGAGCCCAAAACTGCGAGTATTACCCCCTTTGGGGAATCGGGAAATTTCGTAAATGATGATTTTTACCATGAAAACGAACTCCGTTTGAGCCAAATTTTTGATGGGCGGATTCTTTCAAATGCTATATTGGATTGGTTGAAAAAAGGAGGGTATTTGGATACAAGTGCCCGGCAGCCCAAAACTGAGTGAGCTACCCCCTTTTGGGAATCGAGAAATTTCGTAAATGGTCATTTTCACCATTAAAACGACCTCCGTTTGAGCCAAATTTTTGGTGGGTGGATCCTTTCAAATGTTCTATTTGATTGTTTCATAAAAGGAGGGTATTTGGCTACTAGTGCCCGGGAGCCCAAAACTGCGTGTACCCCCCCTTTGGGGAATCGGGAAATTTCGTAAATGGTGATTTTCACCATGAAAACGACCTCCGTTTGAGCTAAATTTTTGGTGGGAGGATCCTTTCAAATGTTCTATTGGATTGGTTGAAAAAAGGAGGGTATTTGGCTACTAGTGCCCGAGAGCCCAAAACTGCGAATATTACCCCCTTTGGGGAATCGGGAAATTTCGTAAATGGTGATTTTTACCATGAAAATGACCTCCGTTTGAGCCAAATTTTTGATAGGCGGATCCTTTCTAATGCTATATTGGATTGGTTTAAAAAGGAGGGTATTTGGATAATAGTGCCCGACAGCCCAAAACTGCGTGAGGTACCCTTTTGGGAATCGGGAAATTTCGTAAATGGTCATTTTCAACATTAAAACGACCTCCGTTTGAGCCAATTTTTTGGTGGGAGGATCATTTCAAATGTTCTATTGGATTGGTTGAAAAAAGGAGGGAATTTGGCTACTAGTGCCCGAGAGCCCAAAACTGCGAGTATTACCCCCTTTGGGGAATCGGGAAATTTCGTAAATGATGATTTTTACCATGAAAACGACCTCCGTTTGAGCCAAATTTTTGATGGGCGAATTCTATCAAATGCTATATTGGATTGGTTGAAAAAAGGAGGGTATTTGGATACAAGTGCCCGGCAGCCCAAAACTGCGTGAGCTACCCCCTTTTGGGAATCGGGAAATTTCGTAAATGGTCATTTTCACCATTAAAACGACCTCCGTTTGAGCCAAATTTTTGGTGGGTGGATACTTTCAAATGTTCTATTTGATTGTTTCATAAAAGGAGGGTATTTGGCTACTAGTGCCCGGGAGCCCAAAACTGCGTGTACCCCCCCTTTGGGGAATCGGGAAATTTCGTAAATGGTGATTTTCACCATGAAAACGACCTCCGTTTGAGCTAAATTTTTGGTGGGAGGATCCTTTCAAATGTTCTATTGGATTGGTTGAAAAAAGGAGGGTATTTGGCTACTAGTGCCCGAGAGCCCAAAACTGCGAATATTACCCCCTTTGGGGAATCGGGAAATTTCGTAAATGGTGATTTTTACCATGAAAATGACCTCCGTTTGAGCCAAATTTTTGATGGGCGGATCCTTTCTAATGCTATATTGGATTGGTTGAAAAAAGGAGGGTATTTGGATACTAGTGCCCGACAGCCCAAAACTGTGTGAACTACACCCTTTTGGGAATCAGGAAATTTCGTAAATAGTCATTTTAACCATTAAAACGACCTCCGTTTGAGCCAAATTTTTGGTGGGAGGATCATTTCAAATGTTCTATTGGATTGGTTGAAAAAAGGAGGGAATTTGGCTACTAGTGCCCGAGAGCCCAAAACTGCGAGTATTACCCCCTTCGGGGAATCGGGAAATTTCGTAAATGGTGATTTTTACCATGAAAACGACCTCCGTTTGAGCCAAATTTTTGATGGGCGAATTCTATCAAATGCTATATTGGATTGGTTGAAAAAAGGAGGGTATTTGGATACAAGTGCCCGGCAGCCCAAAACTGAGTGAGCTACCCCCTTTTGGGAATCGGGAAATTTCGTAAATGGTCATTTTCACCATTAAAACGACCTCCGTTTGAGCCAAATTTTTGGTGGGTGGATCCTTTTCAAATGTTATATTTGATTGTTTCATAAAAGGAGGGTATTTGGCTACTAGTGCCCGGGAGCCCAAAACTGCGTGTACCCCCCCTTTGGGGAATCGGGAAATTTCGTAAATGGTGATTTTCACCATGAAAACGACCTCCGTTTGAGCTAAATTTTTGGTGGGAGGATCCTTTCAAATGTTCTATTGGATTGGTTGAAAAAAGGAGGGTATTTGGCTACTAGTGCCCGAGAGCCCAAAACTGCGAATATTACCCCCTTTGGGGAATCGGGAAATTTCGTAAATGGTGATTTTTACCATGAAAATGACCTCCGTTTGAGCCAAATTTTTGATGGGCGGATCCTTTCTAATGCTATATTGGATTGGTTGAAAAAAGGAGGGTATTTGGATACTAGTGCCCGACAGCCCAAAACTGTGTGAACTACCCCCTTTTGGGAATCGGGAAATTTTGTAAATGGTCATTTTCACCATTAAAACGACCTCCGTTTGAGTCAAATTTTTGGTGGGAGGATCATTTCAAATGTTCTATTGGATTGGTTGAAAAAAGGAGGGAATTTGGCTACTAGTGCCCGAGAGCCCAAAACTGCGAGTATTACCCCCTTCGGGGAATCGGGAAATTTCGTAAATGGTGATTTTTACCATGAAAACGACCTCCGTTTTAGCCAAATTTTTGATGGGCGGATCCTTTCAAATGCTATATTGGATTGGTTGAAAAAAGGAGGGTATTTGGATACTAGTTCCCGGCAGCCCAAAACTGCGTGAGCTACCCCCTTTTGGGAATCGAGAAATTTCGTAAATGGTCATTTTCACCATTAAAACGACCTCCGTTTGAGCCAAATTTTTGGTGGGTGGATCCTTTCAAACGTTCTATTGGATTTTTTCATAAAAGGAGGGTATTTGGCTACTAGTGCCCGGGAGCCCAAAACTGCGTGTACCTCCCCTTTGGGGAATCAGGAAATTTCGTAAATGGTGATTTTCACCTTGAAAACGACCTCCGTTTGAGCTAAATTTTTGGTGGGAGGATCTTTCAAATGTTCTATTGGATTGTTTGAAAAAAGGAGGATATTTGGCTACTAGTGCTCGGGAACCCAAAAATGCGTGTACCCTCTATGGGGAATCGGGAAATTTCGTAAATGGTGATTTTCACCATGAAAACGACATCCGTTTGAGCCAAATTTTTTGTGGGCAGATCCTTTCAAATGTTTTATTGGATTGGTTGAAAAATGGATGGTATTTTGCTACTAGTGTCCGAGAGCCCAAAACTGCGAGTACTACCCCTTTGGGGAATCGGGAAATTTCGTAAATAGTGATTTTCACCATGAAAACGACCTCCGTTTGAGCCAAATTTTTGGTGGGAGGATCCTTTCAAATGTTTTATTGGATTGGTTGAAAAAAGTAGGCTATTTGGCTACTAGTGCCCGGGAGCCCAAAAATGCTTGTACTACCCCCTTTGGGGAATCGGGAAATTTCGTAAATGGTGATTTTCACCATGAAAACGACCTCCGTTTGAGCCAAATTTTTGATGGGCTGATCCTTTCAAATGTTATATTGGATTGGTTGAAAAAAGAAGGGTATTTAGCTACTAGTGCCCGAGAGCCCAAAACTGCGAGTACTACCCCCTTTGGGGAATCGAGAAATTTCGTAAATGGTGATTTTCACCATGAAAACGACCTCCGTTTGAGCCAATTTTTTGGTGGGCGGATCCATTCAAATGCTATATTGGATTGGTTGAAAAAAGGAGGGTATTTGTCTACTAGTGCCCGGGAGCCCAAAGCTGGGTGTACTACCCCCCTTTGGGGAATCGGGAAATTTCGTAAATGGTCATTTTTACCATGAAAACGACCTCCGTTTGAGCCAAATTTTTGGTGGGCGGATCCTTTCAAATTTTATATTGGATTGGTTGAAAAAGGAGGGTATTTGGATACTAGTGCTCGGTGTAGCGTCGTGAGAAAGAATTTTATCTTTTTGAGTCGCCACCTATATTATTCGTTTGGAGAAAATAGGAAAACCATTTTGAAAGAGATTTGGGTTCAGGGCTTAGTTTATGAAATGGATAGGTCAAGGAGCATTCATTTCACCCAATTCGTAGATCGGTCTTGCTGAAGAAAAGAGAGGTTTTTGATCTTTGCAATATATAGAATTAAAGAAAATAAGTAAACCCTAATCAATTTCTTGATTAGGAATGTCGGATTGTATTCTTCGAGATCGCCTCCATTGACTGAAGGGACTCTAGGCTAATCCTTTTGATGGGATTACACTACTCTAAAATCAATAGAGGGGTTGAGAAGAGAAACGAAAGTTAAAGGATGATTACCTTTTTGTGAAGGGATTCGGACAGAGTTTCGACTCAAGTTTAGAGTTGAAACTTGATACGGACAGAGCTTCGCCTCGATCCTTGATTTGGATCTTGATGCGGACGGAGCTTCACCTTGGTCCTTTGATTCGGGCTTCGATGTTTGTTAATCAACAAGGTTGATGAACAAACTTTGGGAGTTGTTTGTGAGTGATTTGAAGGAGTCTTTCGTGGAAAGAAACCAACAAAATGTGTGTGTTTGTGTGTTTTTCTTGATCAAGGATCAGAATTGTCGACCTCTTAAACACTGAAAGTCATCCAGTATTTATAGGAGGTTGGAGAGGTGAAGGTGGAGAGATAAAATCCCCTAGGAAGGTTCCAGAACTCAGTTCTGATTGGATACCCGAATTGATAAGGTTTTATCCAAAAAGAGAGTTTGAAACGGAGAAGGAGAGTGATTTCTACACATCCTGTCGAGGGGATATCTCGCGCGAGATATGTTATCTCGTGCGAGATAACTAGTCTGATGACTATTTTGTCCTCTTCAGTTGTTCCGTTAGTCAGTTAGGTCCAAAACTAACGAGGTTAGTTAGAAACTTAACGAAACATGACGAAACTGATATGCTTTCATCAAAACATAAAAGAGAGATGAAGAGTAGTGTAATCATGTAATTATGGGTTCAGAATGGGGTGTCTACAGAGCTCCTCGGCTACAGGTCTTATGAAAGAAGAAGTGTCGTCGATAGAAAAGACATCATTCTGAACACTGGGATGGTCGTGCCGCACGGCTGCCTACGTATCTCTATCGGAGAATCAGACCAAAACGTAGTTCGACTCCAAAACACGAAAAGGTTGCTTTAGGTATTTTGAAAATCATTTTTTGAAAATCGAGGAGATTTTATTTTTGAAAAGGCAAATCCATACTGAGGAATCAAATCATGACCCAATTACGAATATACTGTTTTGTCTGAAGATTCGCCTGTTTGGGCTCCGAACCTGCGGGGAAAGATGTTAAAAAACAAAGATTTACCTGTCCGGTCCTTTGCATTCTGTTGGTTTGTCTTTTGAGATTGGAGTGAGGTGACGATCCTTGCGATTCGGGACCGAGCTTTTGTTGAGGTGAGTATTTGACATACTATCCCTAGATGCTTGACACACCTAGTTGGTGACGATCCTGGCGATTCAAGACCGGGCTTTTGTTGAGGTGACGATCCTGGCGATTCAAGACCGGGCTTTTGATGAGGTAAGTATTTGACATACTGACCCTAGATGCTTGACGCATCTTAGATGTTTGACACACCTAATTGGTGACGATCCACCTGTCTGGGCGTTGAACCGGGCTTTTGATAAGGTAAGTATTTGACATACTGACCCTAGATGCTCGACACACCTAATTGATGACGATCCACCTGTCTGGGCGTTGGATCGGGCTTTTTGTTGGAATATGCTTGACGCATGGCACTTGACGTGATGGATGCTTGAAGCGATGGTTGCTTAACGTAAAGGTTGCTTGACGCGATAGTTGCTTGACACAATGGTTGCTTGACGCGATGGTTGCTTGACGCAATGGTTGCTTGACGCAATGGATGCTTGATGCTTGAAGAGATGCTCGACGCACTTAATTGGATGCATTGCTATATGGAAAGGTAGATGGTAGGCGAAATCCAAACACTCAACATGTTTGATCTAAAAGTAAGCACTTGACGTGCTTTAATTCCTGCAAGAGGGTTAGTGAAAGCATTTGCATAACAACATATATTCACTTAAGCATTTGTTTGTTCAAGACGATCAATGTGCACTCGACTCCAAGAATCAGCGGGGAGAATGAGTTCTATTATGTGAGAATTGAAAATCGTTTGTGTGATTTAGATTTTGGTTTAGAAGACCAACTCGTGAGGTCCATCTAAAGATCGAATGAGACAATTGTCTAATAGGATTTTGTTGAGATAACCCAAGTTCAACACTAAGGTTCGGGATACTTCGAGATTTTTTGTTGTCGCATGACTTTTCCATCGTCAAGCCCCAAGTTTCTCATGTGATGATCATTGACTGAACAAGGTTTAAACCACTCCAATGGCTTTTGCTATGTAGAACTTATGCTGCCTACTCCAAAGCACGTATTTTCCAAGGCTTCTCTTGACATTAAGCCCCAAGACTTCTTGTATGATGTAGATGACTTCGTGAACAGGCTTGTGAGGCTGTGTGAATTGAAGAAGGATCCCCTCCTTTTTCCCTTTGATTTTTTTTGTGACGCACCCTGGTTTTTGCCTATACCGCCCTTTCGGGTTTTCAATCTAGCGGGCATCTCTTTTGCGTCTTTTGCTTTTTGTGCTCTAACTTTTGCCTAGGCCGCTCTTTACGAGTTTTCAACCTAGCGAGCCATTTTTTTTTTGAAAAGTATGTTTACTCGAAGGTGACTCAGTCAGAAGAATCTCATTAAGGAGAAAGATGAGATCTCAAGTTAGTTGAGGAGAGACGGACTCTATTCTTTGGAAGGTGATCCAAGCATTGACTCTTTTGGGAGAGTATAATCTCTAATGATGAGAGTGAGAGGCAAAAAGGAGGAAGCTCCTAATGCAGATTTGATTACTCTTGAGAGTTTGAGTAGGGATTAACTGGGGGAGGAAAGGTTAGGAAGCCCCAGTTTTGATGCTTGGATTTCAAGAGTGTGTATGAGAATGGCTAAGAGGAAGCCCCTAGACTCAACAAAGAACGCTACATGGCTCAAAGGTCTAGAAAAGTTGTTCTACTTTTAATGGGCCTTGTATCATCTAGAAATTTCTTAACGAGTTTGAAAAGAAAGCCAATCATTAGCATGACTTAAGGCTAAACATTTTTCTTTATGGATGGATGTTGAAAGTCTTCTTCATTTGCGCTGCCATTCAGTAAGAGGATGTTAAGGAATCCTCTTTTCTTCGTTGGTATCACTTGACTCTTCTTCTTTGTGGGAGAGTGCTTCTTGCCTTTGTTGAAATCCCATCTTTGTTATGGGGTAATGAAGGCTTGAGAGTTTTTCCTTTGTTTTTTTTTTTTTGATGCTCTATTTTTGCCTAGGACGATTTGAGGAGTTTCGACCTAGCGAGCTTTTTATTTATTTTTGACTCTCAAAGCCTTGAATTGAGTAGCCCCACTCTTCTTGGGATGAATGTTGATGGCAGCGCCTTTGGCTTCCTTCGTTTGTTGACAATCGACTTTCAACATGAGTAATGTTTAGCCTTAAGCCTTCTAAGAATAGTTTTCATTTCAAACTTGTTTAGAAGTTTCTATTTTTCGTGATGATTTAAGGAATGAGGGTCCACTATTCAACATAGATCAAATGATATTCATAAAGAAAAACAACTCTTGGGAAAGTGTTTAGGATAAAGAGATAACTTTTATTGATAAGGAAATTCGAAACAGACTCGATAGTTCACTTGACACAAACTAGAGAGAATAGAGATGGACTAGAATGACAGAACGACTCTTCGAGAACATACTAGAAAGTTTACCTAATCTATGTTTTTTTTTCAAAGGAAAAAGGGAGAGGACAATCGGAGCCCCAAGGTGGTGATGCTTCAGTTGATCTTGCCGGCTTCATACAAGTCTTGGATGGCATCCCTGCCATCCCTCAAATTGTAGCAATTGTTGGTGTCATGACCACTAAACTGATGGTAATCGCAAAATTTGTCGTGGTCCCAATCTTCTCTCATTTTCTTAGGATGATAGTCTTCCATTGGCTTCAGCTTTCCTTGGCCTACTAGATCATCGAACATTTCCTTAAGAGTAGCCCCACCAAAATCATGATAGGTACGACCGGTGCTCCCTTTTGTTGGACGATTCTCCTTTCTGAATTCTTTCTAAGAAGGATCAATTCATCAACTCTAAGGCCCGATTTATGGAGTTCAAGGAAACTAGGGAAGTAATTGCCGGCAAGCTTCTCTTGGTACTCTTCGCGGAGACATTGAAGTAGGATATGAATTTGTTCGTCTAGGCTTGGCCTATCAACGATTTCAGTCAGTTTGATCCTCCATCTCTTGACGAAGTCTGCGAATGATTCATTCGGAAGTTGCTTGGTTTGCTCAAGGTCTCTCCTAGTGGTGCGGTAAGTGGAGTTGTCCTCATATTGCTCTTGGAAGGCACGACTGGCGAGTGGCCAATCAAGCCTTGTGGAGAGTGGAAGAGTCATATACCAATCTCTAGCGGCACCGTCAAGGGTTTGAGGGAAGCATTGAACTAGCAAGTTGTCATCGACACCCATAGGTAGCATGGCCCAAGAGTAGGTTCCAAATGAGCTTTAGGGCAAGTAGAACCATTGAATTTTGCAATGTCGGGTGTCTTGTACTTTCTAGGAAGCTTTGACATGGATTGACGAAGGGTGTCATAGTCGATAGAGAGCGAGGCTCCCTTGCTCACATCGAGGGATGCAAGTTTCTTTTCTAGCATTGCCATGGTAAGGGGTTCGTTCTTGCTTTCCCTCTTCCTTTCTTTCTTGGAAGCATAGCTCTCATTGTCAGAGGAGGAAGATGATGAGCTAGAATCATACACCTTTTTCTTGTGCTTGCGGTGGCCTTTAGCCTTCTTAGTGTATGATACTTCATCATCATCGGAGGTCTCAGTCTCTTTCTTCTTTGAGCTTAATTCGGCCAATTTTAGTTTCATGGCTCGGAGTTCATCAACCATGGCTTTCATTTCCCCGGCTTGGATTCTCCTTTCAAGTTCTAATTTGGCCTCCATTTCATCGGCTTGGACTTGTAGCATTTCTTCATATCGAATCCTTTGATCCTCAATTTCCTTCTTGAGTGCTTCAGAATTCATCGTGTCGGAAGGAAATTGAAATGCTACCGTTGGAGAGGTAAGGGAGCTTGACGACCTTAGAGATGAACTCGAGATATCCTAACGAAACGTCTTTTCGAATATTAGCCCCAAACGATCCTAGATGGAGAAAAGGATGATGGTTAAAATTACCTCACGAGTGATTTTTTTTGAAGTTTTATTTTTATTAGAGACGGAGTTTTGACTCAAGGAGGGAGCGCACATCGATTATCAATCACAAACACACGTTCTGCAAATAAAATCTCGCGCGAGACAAGGTCATCTCGCACGAGACAACCATTCGGAAAGATGGATTTTTCTTTTTTTTATTTCCTAAATTCATGGTCGGACGGACAAATATCTGTTTTCTATCTAGCATCCTAGGTAAATCTTGCAGGCATACGTAATTCAAACCAAACCTAGGGACTCGGTAATTAACCATTCTTTGTAAAATAAAGCCACGTAAAATTGACCGAAAGGATTTTTTTTTCTTTAAAGGGACTTCCGAAAGGGTCATTCCGAAGGAACATTTCCGAAGGGACTTTTTTTTTTCCGAAGGGACTTTTCCGAATCCTTTCTCGATAGTCAATTTTACATTAGCTTTATTTTGGTCAAAGACAAGAAGAATTACCGAGTCAAAACCGACCGGTCACGGAGTGTTCCTAGAAAGACAATCTACATGAAAATGTGGCGATGCAGTATCCGGGAAGGCTAGGCTCCCCGCGATATGACAATCTAGGTGGATTGAATACGCGGAGTGGGATGATCCAACTTCGGAGAGACCGGCGACTAGGTGGTTACCGTCATCCGTCCTTAGTGTGGGTCCCGGGTTATTGAGGGTATGTAGTGCAATGACAGATATAATATGAGTGCGCGTGTGTGAGAGTAAATCTAGGTGATAGAGAAAATAGAGAATTTTTTTTTGAAAGCAAAAGAAAAACAGATAGTGGCCGCACCAAGTGGTTGCCTACGTTTCTCCCAAATAAGGAAGACTCAGGCCGTCGTAGTTCTACATAAAGAGAGATAAAGAGAGATAAATAGATTAATTTACAACTCCCGAATCCCCAATGGACCGGACTTTAATTAAATAAAACTCAATCGCACGCAGTTCATAAATAATATTTAATTATTTAAATGAAATAAAGATTCGAGTTCTACACCTTAAGGGAGGCCATAAGATGTGGGAACTCTGCAGATAATGAATTCTGGGATCCCCCTTGCGTGTTCGGCTCTCGTCTTGGATTATGAGATGAACGGGAGAAACCAGAAAACAACCAGATTGCCGAGGCGATATCTTGCGCGAGATATGATATCTCGTGCGAGATATGCCTCATCTGAGAGCAGAAAATCGAATTTACAACAATTTTTTTTTTTTTTTTGAAAAACCTCTCTTTTAATTTTGACGCAAGTTTAAGCCTCTTAATTTTAAGTCCCCAGCAGAGTCGCCACTGTAGCGATGCGTGAGAAAGAATTTTATCTTTTTGAGTCGCCACCTATATTATTCGTTTGGAGAAAATAGGAAAACCATTTTGAAAGAGATTTGAGTTCGGGGCTTAGGTTATGAAATGGGTAGGTCAAGGAGCATCCATTTCACCCAATCTGGAGATCGGTCTTGCTAAAGAAAAGAGAGGTTTTTGATCTTTGCAATATATAGAATTAAAGAAAACAAGTAAACCCTAATCAATTTCTTGATTTGGAATGTCGGATTGTATGCTTCGAGATCGCCTCCATTGACTGAAGGGACTCTAGGCTAATCCTTTTGATGGGATTACACTACTCTAAAATCAATAGAGAGGTTGAGAAGAGAAACGAAAGTTAAAGGATGATTACCTTTTTGTGAAGGGATTCGGACAGAGTTTCGACTCAAGTTTAGAGTTGAAACTTGATACGGACAGAGCTTCGCCTCGATCCTTGATTTGGATCTTGATGCGGACGGAGCTTCACCTTGGTCCTTTGATTCGGGCTTCGATGTTTGTTAATCAACAAGGTTGATGAACAAACTTTGGGAGTTGTTTGTGAGTGATTTGAAGGAGTCTTTTGTGGAAAGAAACCAACAAAATGTGTGTGTTTGTGTGTTTTTCTTGATCAAGAATCAGAATTGTCGACCTCTTAAACACTGAAAGTCATCCAGTATTTATAGGAGGTTGGAGAGGTGAAGGTGGAAAGGTAAAATCCCCTAGGAAGGTTCCAGAACTCAGTTCTGATTGGATACCCGAATTGATAAGGTTTTATCCAAAAAGAGAGTTTGAAACGGAGAAGGAGAGTGATTTCTACACATCCTGTCGAGGGGATGTCTCGCGCGAGATATGTTATCTCGTGCGAGATAACTAGTCTGATGACTATTTTGTCCTCTTCAGTTGTTCCGTTAGTCAGTTAGGTCCAAAACTAACGAGGTTAGTTAGAAACTTAACGAAACATGACGAAACTGATATGCTTTCATCAAAACATAAAAGAGAGATGAAGAGTAGTGTAATCATGTAATTATGGGTTCAGAATGGGGTGTCTACAGGTACTCACACAAACCAATAGGGTAGTTGAAGTATCCAACAAGACAATTTAGTCAATTATAAGAAAGATGGCAGTAATTGGAAGGGATTGGCCCGAGAAACTACCTTTGGCGTCGTGGGGCTATCGCACTTCAGTCATATCAACGTGTGGGACGCCTTATTCCTTGGTATATGGGATGGAACCAGTGCTACCAATCGTACTCGAAGCGACATCACTTAGAGTATTTCTAGAGAACCATACCAATGAGGTTGATTGGCTAAGGAGAAGATACGAGCAATTAGCATTGCTAGACGAGAGACGACTTAAGACATTTGAACGCACAAGAGCTTATAAACAGCGTATGGCTAGGGCTTTCAACAAAAAAGTAAAGCCCAAGGACATCAAGGGGGACACTGTACTCCAAAAACATTTACCGAATGCTCTCAATCCTATGGGAAAGTGGGGACCTCATTAGGTAGGACCATATGTGGTAAAGAAGATCTTAAGTGGTTGCGCTATACAACTGGTTAACCTGGATGGTGATCGACTGCCAAAAGAAGAGAACATAGATAGCTTGAAGCGGTTCTACTGTAAGGGATGGCGGAAAAAAAGCTTGCTAGGTTGAAAATCCGAAAGGGCAGCCTAGGCAAAAATTAGAGCAAGCGCAAAAGAGATGTCCGCTAGATTGAAAAACTGAAAGAGCCGTCTAGGCAAAATAAAGGGTGCGCATAAAAAAATTACGTTTGAACTATGAAGACCTGAGCCTCTTATGACGGGAGGACGTAGGCAACCTTTGGGTATTTTCTAAACAAACAAAAAAATACAATATCTCATTTCAATAATATGTAATTTTATTCATTCCTTGTAACATTTTTTACCATTACAATGGATTCGCTGAGATAATAAAAAACATGAATAAAGAAAACATTGGTCTGTTAACTGCAATCTCATGGGTACTCCTAAATCTCTACTTTCTCTTTGACCTAGGGGCTACACTCTTACAGTTTTTCTCTCTATCCCTCTTGCGTGAGCCCGAAGCTTCAATAGGCTTGCCTAGCTTATCAAACGCTAAAGAATAGACCTGAGCCTTTTTCGCAGCAAGCTTCCAATGGGCATAACAAAGGTCCTCCCATCAGGTGTTAAGCCAAAACATAACGGCTTATCAAATACCGCGAGTGCACGGTGTGGATGTAGTATAATATAGGTAAATGAAGGTCGATCCCACGAGGACAATGTTTACAGTGAACTAATAGTTGCTTTTGATTAAAATTATGAATGAAAAATGGATTGGGGCGGGGGGAGAATTTGTTTTGTTTATTAAAATCTAGAACAAGTGCAAAATTACTCTAACTTTTAAATGTTATATGTTGAAAGTATTCCCGGGATTGGGACTCAAACATTCATGCATTTATCAAACAACCATGCTTTTATAAAAATAATCAAGGATGATACGCTAAGTTATGCTAACTTCACACAATCAAGGTATAACACACGTATTGTAAGAATAACACGGCCTTTCTCTCGATGGTTTCGAACATTAATCAAAACCCATTAAGTTTATATTAATTTCACATATTTTCCACTAAAGGATGATCCCTAGGCAATTAATCTACTTTCGTGATTAGTAGTGCCTAGTATAATTCATATGGTTTTGTTAATCAAGATTCACGGCTAAGTACTTCTCTTGATTAACTAGTATACATACAAATATGTACGTCTTCATATACGTAGGCATTTAAGAATGATATTAAGAAATTTGATTTAGGATGAAGAAGAAGAAAGAAGCATGATTAAATATAAAGAGCACATGATGTTGAAAGAGCACATGATGTTGACTTTCGAACCCCAAGAACTAGGGGGATTACTCATAAGACATTACAAAAATGAAAGATGAATAAGTCATGAAACGATAGAGAAGAAGAGAAATACTTATTCAGATAATGAAGATAGAGACAATGGCTGGAAAATAAACCTCAAGAACTTTATATCTTCCAAATCAGAATTTTGCTTAAGAACACTTGATGAATCTCTCAATATCTTGAAATAATTGATGTTATAAAATACAATGATACTAGAATATTTTTACAATAGTTTATGGATATCAAAATCTGCTGAATACATGTCTTTATATATGCTTTGGAGCCTAAGGTCGCACCACTTCCTAAAATATTCTTAAAAAGGGTGCCTTTAAAAGATGTCTGCAGAATGCTGTAACAGCATTGGCACGGGCGTGCCATAGTATATACACGTCCATGCAAGCCATTTTTGGTTCTGACATTCCCAGATGAAAAATCGCATGACCAGTGCGCTCCCGGGTTGGCACAGCCGTGCTTCACTTCATACTCGGCCTTGCAAGCTCTGGACTGCTCTGGTTCTTCCATTTTCTTCTGCAAAGTGTTCCCCATTTCTCCCGTTCATTTTTTCCACCTTGTAAGTTATGCCCCAAGCTTGTCTTCACATCAAAATTGCCTTAAAATCCTGTTTCAATCACACAACTACCAACCAATCATAACATCCGCATAATGTAATAAAATAAGATAAATTAAACTAAATATAATTAAAACTAAACTAAATGATGTAAATATTAGACTATAAATGAATATAAAATAGTCATTTATCAACTGTCCCACACTTAATACTTACTTATCCCTAAGCAAGTTTAAAATCAAAGTATAGAAAATGGGGAATAATGCACTATGATGATTATGAAAAGAAAGAAACGAGTCGATCCACTCAGAGAAGTGTTATAAGTTGTTGTCTTAGAAAATTGCCTGCTATCCATTATTCCATGCCTTTTATAATCCAAGAGATTTAAAATAAAGATCCTATGAAGAAATTGGAGAATAGATAAAATTTACAAGTTAATATAGCATAAATGAGACTTTACCAAGCAAAAGCAAAATTTATCAATACTGAACTTTTGGATCATAAGAATGGATTATCAACGCTTTCACTCCTTGAGTGTCTTGTGGATATATTCTATCCAAGCGCCAAATGATCCAAAGCTTCATTAATCAAAACAATGATTTCTATATTAATTTCTGATTTTCTATCTATCTTTCCAATGTATATGGTTAAGTATCTTTTTTTTTATTTTTTAAATGATAAAAAGATGAACAAAAGGATAAATGATGAGTTTACTAAATCAACTAGTAAATAAAAATCATAAGTAAAATCATCATAGTGGATTTTTTTACTTATTATTATTATTATTTTTGAAAAGAAATGTTCTAATTTAACATGTATACAATAAAAATGAAACATGAATACTAATTTAACATGCAACTAACTAATGAATACGTAAATATGATATAAGAAACTAGATTATCATGCAACTAATATGTAATGCAACTAAGATAAACTAAGAAAAAGCAATACAAATATTTTTCTTCCCCCCGCACATGAGACAAATATGCCCCAATGTTCCCAAAACAATGAAACCAAAAAATTAAAATAGGGGTTGGGGAAATAAACTTAATGCAGTGGTGAGAAAAGCCATTTTAATACTAGGGCCTTTTATTGGTAGAAAACCATTAACTTAATGCAGTGGTGAGAAAAGCCATTTTAATACTAGGGCCTTTTATTGGTAGAAAACCATAATGGTAGATTATCCTGATGGAGAGCGAAGAAAATGAAAGGGCTTTGGGGAGAATGGTAAAAAGACCCATTTTTATAAAGAGAAACGTTTGTCCAGAATGTTTTGCACGACCGTGTTTTTAAATCTGCTCCCTCATGCCGCACGTTATGTGTAGATTCAATCACGGTCGTGCAGTTGCTGTTTAAAAACTGCACTTTCTGATGTCTTAATCACTGTTCACTTATATATATATATATATATATATATATATATATATATATATATATATATCGCAAAATAAATATTAGTAAAATAATAATAATAACAATAATAATAGTAATAATATTAGTAGATTCTAAAAATAGTAAAAATATATACAAAAAATATAATCCATCAGTTTACTATTCCGATGGTGCTTGTTTAAGGTTATTAGCTCGACCTATTTTTATTAATCGAAATGAGCTGGAGGTGGTATTTTGATTGTCCGAAGTCTCTACAAACGCGCCATTTCGTACCGGTTGTTGATGGAATAGATTGTCTAATCTTTACATATGCGCCATCCCGATGCGCTTCCCTTTTCCGGTGCCTTGCTTCTCGCCCTTGATTTTTCGATTTTGGAATTCTCATTTTTTGCTAAATGATTAGAATTAAGGTACGTAAAATAATCGAACACATCATTATTGCAACTATATAAAGAATCTTTGTTTATAAGGCATTTTTCTAATACGCCTTTAGATTGTGACATTGCAATCTCCTTGCTTCAACTTTTGAGAACATTAACTCTATAGTAAGGACTATTGAGATAAGAATCTTTCATAATTTATGTAAAGATAAATTTAACCTTCTCATCCCCGACATTTAAAGAGAAATTACCATTCTAAACATCGATAATTGCCTTGGGTGTGGCAAGGAATGGTCTCCCCAAAAATGACGGGAATGTGATGGTTTTTTTCCATCTCAAGAACTAGAAATTCGACATGGATGATTAATTTCCCTAAACGACAAAGCACATCTTCCATAATACCTATTGGGTATTTGATGGAACGATCCGCCAATTGAATAGAAAAGTTGGTGGGTTTGAGTTCCCCCACAACAAATCTCTTGCTAACAGAAAGTAGTAATAGGCTAACACTAGCCCTAAGGTTAAGCATTGCGTTATCAACATTAAGTTTACCTATGCTACAAAGTATAGTGAAAGTGCCGAGATCCTCAAGTTTATGAGGATGCTTTCTTTGTAAATTGATACTAACATCTTCAGCTAAAATGATGATCTCATTTTCCTCTAATTTTCT
Source organism: Adenophora triphylla var. japonica (assembly GCA_022495995.1). Lineage (NCBI taxonomy): Eukaryota > Viridiplantae > Streptophyta > Magnoliopsida > Asterales > Campanulaceae > Adenophora > Adenophora triphylla. Next base: position 78,886 of record JAFEMH010005193.1, on the reverse strand, counting down.
CTTGTTTGAAATAATATCTTTTAAAAATTTTGCATAAGAGGGCATTTGTTCCAATGCATCGGTAAAAGGAATATTGATAGAAATTGATTTTAAAACTTCTAGAAATTTGTCAAATTGTTTATCTAACTTTGCCTTTACCAACCTATGGTATCGGCGGGTCATAAGTTCTAGAAACTTTAGGGGATTATGTCCCCTTTTCAATCTCTTCGTTAGTCTCAACCATTCATGGGGTTCCTTACTTAGTTTGATATTTTCCTTAGAAGGGGGATCTATCAACTCTTTTCCTCTCCTAGTTATCACTGCATTAACATGCTCGTTGGGCCTTAGAGGTTGACCGAGAAAACTCCCTTGTGGTCTATGCGAAGTGTTGGCCAGTTGAGCTTGTTAATTTTCTAACATTTTATTGTGAGTGCCTAAATTATCAAACCTAGCATTCAAAAACTTAAAGCATTCCCTAAATTCATTATTGGTCTTCTCTTGAGCGTTTTTAGTATAAAAAACAAAGTCCATAAGAATATCTAATTTTGACTTAGGAGAGGGTAAGCATTAGGATTAGTATTGAAATTCTCTTGTGAAAATCCCGGTTGTTGTGTTTGTGAAGAAGGTTGTGGGTTTAGAATGTTGTTAATCTTATAGGAAAGATTAGGGTGATTTATCCATTCCAGATTGTATGCGTTTGAATACATATTACCCTTTTTCCCATAAGAGTTAACAAAGTTTGCTAGTTCACTAGAAGTAGTGTCAAGCAAGTCACAACTTTTGACACTATGTAAGTTTGACCCTCATAGTTCACAAACAACACTAACATTGGCCACCGCATTCACATGTAAAGTTTCAAACATTTTAAGAAGCATATCAACTTTAGAGGACAAAAGACTAAAGGTATCAAAGTTATACTTACCTGGAGTCCCCTGTGGTTGATCCCTCTCATTTGACGTCCACCGTTTTGTTCAATAATGCACCTCCTGCGGCGACATCAATTGTCTCTCTCGTTCTGAAGGAGAGGATGTAGTAAAATATAGGCAAATGTGGGTCGATCCCACGAGGACAATGTTTACTATGAACTAATACTTGCTTTTGATTAAAAATTATGAATGAAAAATGCATTGGGGGGAGAATTTGTTTTGTTTATTAATATCTAGAACAAGTGCAAAATTACACTAACTTTTAAATGCTATATGTTGAAAGTATTTTCGGGATTGGGACTCAAACAATCATGCATTATTCAAACAACCATGCTTTTATAAAAATGATCAAGCCATAATCAAGGATGATACGCTAAGTTATGCTAACTTCACACGATCAAGGTATAACACACGTATTGTAAGACTAACACAACCTTTCTCTCGATGGTTCTGAACATTAGTCAAAACCTATTAAGTTTATATTAATTCCACGTATTTTACTCGAAAGGATAATCCCTAGGCAATTAATCTACTCTCGTGATTAATAGTGCCTAGTTTAATTCATATGGTTCCATTAATCAAGATTAAGGTTAATTACTTCTCTTGATTAACTAGTCTACATACAAATATGGACGTCTTCATGTATGTAAGCATTTAAGAATGGTATGAAGAAATATGATTTAGGATGAAGAACAAGAAAGAAGCATGATTAAATATGAATAACACATGATGTTGAGTTTACAACCCTAAGAACTAGGGGGATTACTCACAATCCATTACAACAATGAAATATGAATAAGTCATGAAACGATATGATGCAGTGTAGACGCAAGGGGACTTTTTGGACGTTGGCACGCCCGCGCTACTTGATGGAGCGGCCGCGCTGGGCCGATTACGGAACTGCTGGATTTTTAGTTTCAGTTTTTATTTTATTTATTTAATATTAAATGTAGTTTAATATTTAATTAGAGTTTTATTAATATTAGGATTTCTGGAATGATCTTTTATTTAGATGGTAGGATTATCGTATTTTAGGAAGTTCTTGGTCAACAAGAAAATAAAGCTTATTTATGTTTTTCATTGTAATAGTTTTAGGGCAGACTTTTGATTTATGATTTATGAAAATAGATTGCTGTGAGCAATTATTTGAGGGTTCAATTCCCGTCTTGTTTTCTTAAATTCCGTTCAGTCATTCCTCTCATTATCATATAACCTCTCTTCTGACATTCCCAGATGAAAAATCACACGACCAGTGCGCTCTCGGGCTGGCACGGCCGTGCTTCGCTTCATACTCGGCCGTGCAAGCTCTGGACTGCTCTAGTTCTTCCATTTTTTATGCAAAAGTGTTTCCCCTTTCTCCCATTCATTTGTGCCACTTTGTAAGTTATGTCCTAAGCTTGTATTTGTTGGGTTTCGAGGGTCCATGCGCAGCGGAATAAGCAATAACTCGAAAAACCCCAAGCCCTAGAATCCGTTCTAGATGATTAATTAAGAAAAGATGAAATAGAAATACCAACCTTGAATGCTTTTGCCTTTGATAAACTTGACCCGACTCCAGATTGAACCACCTTGTTAATCCTTGATGAACGAACGGGAATCACGAACTAAAGATCTTGACAAGCGAAGATCCTCTATGTGTATCCACGCGAAGAACGAACCCTAGAACTCTTCTAGGAGGATTGCTAGATCCTATTGATTGAAACACCTTTCAATCAATGAAGAACAATGGATTTGGTGGTGTTTGATTCTCAATTCTCAATTGAAATCTCTCACTCTTGGTGTTTCTCTCAAGCCAAAACGTTCTAATGACAGCTAGGGCAACCAGGTGCAGCTATTTATACGTTACAAATAAAAGCCCTTTGCGAAAACCCTAAAATTAGGTCATTTACGTATCAGTCCAGGCCCGACGGGACGACTCGTCCCCCAGGGCACGAGTCGTCCCCTTGGGACCTTCCACTGATCCTGGCATCCCCTTGAGAGGCACGACTTGGCTTTGCTCATGGGACGAGTCGTCCCTTTGGGCACGACTCGTGCCCTAGAGCACGAGTCGTCCCTCAGGACACCTCCTCTGAATCATCCTTCCCCTTTATAGGGAATAGTTAGTTCAGACTGGGGACGAGTCGTCCCCACGAGCCTGAGAAAACCCATATTCTTCATTTTTGACAATTCGTTCGATGCGTGTGACCCCATAGGACCATACTATGTTGGCAATGAGTCCGATCAAATCGATCCTCATAAGACATGAGCGGACTCTAGCAAGCCATCATGCCTACCCAAATAGTATAATATCAAGTTCGATTTTCCTACATAGAACATATCACAATCCCATTGTCACACGATGTTATATTGAACATGATTCATGGTCCACGTCAACTCATATTGTTCAATGCTTTCTCGTTATCAAGTAAATTGATTAATCGAATGACATTAATCACATTAATTCATTCGGGCATGGCCATGCACTACATCAATCTTACTTACGAGTGGCCTAGCAAACATCTCTCTTTACGAGGGACAATTTCCATCTTGACTTATCATTCTTCCCAACAAGAATCATACCATGCCAATGATAGCCCTTATTGTCATCTGGCTAAAGACAACGTTAAACTATATCAAACATGATATTCATCGAGCGGAAGACGATGATAATCTCAGGTCAAAGGATATCAATGATATGACTATATGAGATCTAATTATGACATTTGACCATGAAATAGATCTCATAATGGGTCAAGTCCAGTACCTTGTTCTCTAACAAGTACCCATGAGTCTAATGTGCATCTCCATGCATATAATCATCACATGATTATCCATTAGACTTCATACTAGTGCTTCATAAGTACTAGGGACACGATTATTATAACTAAACATGCAAACACATATAATAATCAAAGAAACAATCTCATATATAAATGAACAATGACATTACATAAAGGTCTATCTCTATAGGCCTAGGGCACTAACACCTACAGTCTCCCACTTGCACTAGGCCCAATCATTCATGTATCTTATACCCATGGACCTAACATGACCATCATGTTTAGCTTGTGGTAAAGGCTTGGTGAGAGGGTCCGAGATGTTGTCATCCGTTGGTACCTTGCATATCTTGACGTCCTCCCTTTCACAGATTTCTCAAATGAGGTGGCAACGTCTCAAAATGTGTTTGGATCGCTGATGTGACCTTGGTTCTTTTGCTTGAGCAATAGCACCATTATTATCACAGAAAAGCTCTATCGGGTTAGTGATACTCGGAACGACTTCTAAGTCACTAACGAACTTCTTGATCCAAACCGCCTCCTTAGCCGCATCCGATCTTTGCTATGTATTCGGCTTACTGTTGTAGAATCGGCAGTACTTTGTTTGGAACTCTTCCAACAAACAGCACCTCCATTTAGCATAAACACAAAACCAGACTGCGATCTATAGTCATCTTTGTCGGTTTGGAAGCTTACATCTGTGTAACCCTTTACAACCAGATCATCTTCCATTCCTCCAAATACCAAGAATACATCTTTAGTTCTTCTCAAGTACTTAAGGATATTCTTGACAGCTATCCAATAGTTCTCACCAGGATCAGACTGGTATCTACTCGTTGCGCTTAGAGCATACGAGACATCAGGTCTAGTACATAACATGGCATACATGATAGACCCAATTGCCGAAGCATATGGTATATCACTCATCCTCTTTCGCTCATCATTTGTCTTAGGACAATGAGTCTTGCTAAGAGTAATGCCATGTCCCATTGGCAAGTATCCTCTCTTAGAATTTTCCATGCTGAATCTTCTAAGGACCTTGTCAATATATGTACTCTGACTCAAACCAATCATCCTTCTTGATCTATCTCTATAGATCTTGATACCAAGGATATAAGCCGCCTCACCCATATCTTTCATTGAGAAACATTTTCCTAACTAGGACTTTACAGTCTCAAGTGCAGGAACATTGTTTCCAATGAGCAAGATGTCATCGACATACAATACCAGAAATAGCACTATGCTCCCACTTATCTTCTTGTATACACAAGGTTCATCTTCGTTTTTGATGAAGCCAAACTCTTTGACTGATTCATCAAAACGTAGATTCCAGCTCCGGGAAGCTTGCTTCAATCCATAAATGGATCTCTGCAATTTACACACTTTGTTAGAATCCTTTGGATAGACAAACCCTTCAGGATGTATCATGTATACATCCTCAAGTAGGTTTCCGTTAAGAAACGCTGTTTTGACGTCCATTTGCCATATCTCATAGTCGTAATATGCGGCTATGGCAATTAGGATTCTAATAGACTTAAGCATTGCTACGGGCGAAAAGGTTTCATCATAGTCAACGCCATGAATCTGCCTATACCCCTTAGCAACTAGCCTAGCCTTATAAGTATGTACCTTCCCATCCATGTCGGTTTTCTTTTTGAAAACCCACTTGCACCCTATGGTTTTTACACCTTCTGGTGGATCAATCAAGTTCCAAACTTGATTATCGTACATGGATTTGATTTCGGATTCCATGGCTCCTAGCCACTTGTCCGAATCAGGAGTGGACATCGCCTCTTGATAGGAAGTAGGTTCATCATTCTCAATGATTTCTACTTCATTACTTTCCGTCATGAGAAATCCATATCTCTCAGGTTCGGATCGTATCCTATCCGATCTGCGAAGAACTTGTGTATCTTGAACCGGTTCCACAACAGCTTGTGAATTTGGTTCCGTCTCTACTACTGGCTCTATGTCATTTTCAGGTTCTTGAATTTCTTCAAGATCAATTTTACTCCCACTAGTTTCTTTAGAGAGAAACTCTTTCTCTAGAAAGACACCATTTCGAGCAACAAACACTTTGTTCTCGGATTGGTTGTAAAATTGATATCCTTTCGTTTCCTTAGGATAACCAATGAAAATACATTTATCAGATCTAGGTGCAAGTTTATGTTCAGAAACCAGTTTCTTTACATAAGCCTCACATCCCCAAATCTTCATGAAAGATAAGCTAGGCTTTCTTCCATGCCACATCTCATGTGGGGTTTTAGGAGCCGATTTAGTAGGGACCTTGTTAAGTGTGAAAGCAGCTATTTCCAGTGCATGTCCCCATAAGGAAATAGGAAGGTTAACTTGACTCATCATCGATCGAACCATATCTAATAGAGTTCGATTTCTCCTCTCGGACACACCATTCCATTGTGGTGTTAAGGGTGGAGTAAGTTACTGAAACAATTCCACAACTTTTCGGATGATCGTCAAATTCTTGGCTCAAATATTCACCACCTCGATCGGATCGAAGTGTTTTAATAGTTTTGCCAAGTTGATTTTGTACTTCACTTTGAAATATTCTAAATATCTCAAATGCTTCACTTTTGTACTTCATCAGATAGACGTAGCCATATCTAGATAAGTCATCAGTGAACGTTATGAAGTACCGAAATCCTCCCCTAGCAATGCTATTCATTGGTCCACATACATCAGTATGTACGAGGGCCAACAAATCACTAGCCCTTTCACTACTCTTAGTAAAAGGTGCTTTAGTCATCTTGCCCAATAAACAAGACTCGCGAACATCATATGATTCATAATCATGTGAGTCTAAATATCCATCTTTATGGAGTTTAGAGATGCGTTTCTCGTTTATGTGCCCAACGGCAATGCCATTTATATGTGTCATTCACATTGTTTGGTTTGGATTTCTTACTAACATGATAGACATTATCAACATTATTCTCAACATCCAAGACATAAAGGCCATTAAAAGAATGAGCAACACAATAAAGCATGTCATTCAAATAAATTGAAAATTTCTTATTCGCAATAAGAAAATTGTAACCCTCATTGTCTAAACATGAAATAGAAATAATGTTTAAGCTCAAATCCGGAACATAATAACGGTTATTTAAAACTAAAATTAATCCGCTTGGTAAAGTGACTTCGTAAGTCCCTACGGCCAATGCGGCAACTCTTGCTCCATTTCCAACCCGTAGATCTACTTCACCCTCTTTGAGCAACCTTCTATTCTTTAGTCCACTGCACATTTAGGAAAATGTGAGATCCACATCCGGTATCTAATACCCAAGAACTAGAGGTAGAAAGTAAAATATCTATCACATAGATACACGAAGTCATGGCAATCTCATTGCCCTTCTTCTTCAGTCCTTCTGATAAAGCTTGCGATTACGCCTCCAATGCCGGTTTCCTTGCAATGGTAGCACACCGCATCCTTTTGGGATTTGGGTTTAGGCTTCTCGGCAACGGCAACCTTTGCCTCCGGTTTAGCAACTTTTGCTTTACCCTTGTTTTTGAACCCCTTTCCTTTATTCACCATCAACACTTGATTGGATTTCTTGGTAATATTGTTCTCCGCATTCTTTAGCATCCCATGCAATTCGGACAGAGATTTATTCATCCCATTCATGTTATAATTCAGAATAAGCGATTATAACTTTCGGGAGTGAATGCAATATCATATCCGTAGCCGGCTCTAGCTGGATAGGATATCCAAGCCTCTTAAGATGTTCGAGGTGACCCTTCATTTTCAACACATGAGGCCCAACGGGTTGTCCTTCAATCATCTTGCATGAATGAAGAGCCTTCATAGTGTCAAACCTTTCCGTACGTGCTTGCAAGCTGGAACATTTCCTTCAAATGATTTCCCAAATCATAGGCTTCCATGTGTACAAGGTCCTTACTGAAGAGCCTTACACATGGTCGTAAGCATCGAGCAACCAACATCAATAGAATCATCCACATGCTTCTTATGTTGGTCCCTTTCGCTTTAGTTGCATTAGCGGCGAGGCTCGGGTGGAACGGGTCCATCGAGAATGTACAACTTCCTTTCTTGTTTGAGAACAATTCTCAGCTGCGGATCCAATCCACATAGTTGTTGCCATTCTCCTCTAACTTGTCCTTCTCGGGGTGATCGCGATGACATGTTTTGATTATTGTTTACAGCCATTGATCTACAAAGATATGCAACAAGATATGAAACACATATAAATACCAATTCATTTAAGAGATTAATTAAAGTATTTCATAAATACTCCCACTAAATTATATAACCTTCTTATACAAACATGTATAATATAATTTAATAGGCTAAGACCCAACTTTAATTTAATTTCAAGTCGGCTATGGCACGACTGCTCAAAATTAAACTAAAAAGGTAGATAACATTTATCAATCATATCTATATATGACTCTTAGATCATTATGAGATTATAGACATCATATGTCACATGTTTCAATCTCATCTTATGCCTTAGGCCCAAAACCGTTTTGATAGCCTAATTGAGTTCAACCATGTTAAACGTATAGCAATCACTATTTGCTCATCTTGATCATACAAAGATAGAATCAATGTACCTCGCTGTGGCGTAGCCTACATGAAACTACCCGTGTACTCACAAGTGTTTAAACATGGGTGGCATAAAACAAACTCAAATTACAAAGAAGGTTCAATTTTTCATGCTTATCAATTACATGCCAAGGTTGATTCATGAAAACTATATGAGCATAATTATAAACGTGGAATGATGCAACACAAATCATATTTGATCAGTAATTACTAGTACGTGGCATCGTATCCAAAGTTATCCCACACTTCCCAGAAGTGCCTGCGGGGAAGGTCTTGGCTTCCAGCCTATATACTAAGTAATACATCAAAATCCATATTATAGATTAATCACATTAATCACATAATTCAATTCATAATCATGGTATATCTACATATACAATTACTTCCATAAGCAAATCCCATATAAATTCATATTCTAGATCATGCACATCATGAAAATTCATATAATCACATTACACAATTATCATGATTATCTAACTAAACATCATGAACGGGGCTCTGATACCACTGTTGGGTTTCGAGGGTCCATGCGCAGCGGAATAAGCAATAACTCGAAAAACCCCAAGCCCTAGAATCCGTTCTAGATGATTAATTAAGAAAAGATGAAATAGAAATACCAACCTTGAATGCTTTTGCCTTTGATAAACTTGACCCGACTCCAGATTGAACGACCTTGTTAATCCTTGATGAACGAACGGGAATCACGAACTAAAGATCTTGACAAGCGAAGATCCTCTATGTGTATCCACGCGAAGAACGAACCCTAGAACTCTTCTAGGAGGATTGCTAGATCCTATTGATTGAAACACCTTTCAATCAATGAAGAACAATGGATTTGGTGGTGTTTGATTCTCAATTCTCAATTGAAATCTCTCACTCTTGGTGTTTCTCTCAAGCCAAAACGTTCTAATGATGGCTAGGGCAACCAGGGGCAGCTATTTATACGTTACAAATAAAAGCCCTTTGCGAAAACCCTAAAATTAAGTCATTTACGTATCAATCCAGGCCCGACGGGACGACTCGTCCCCCAGGGCACGAGTCGTCCCCTTGGGACCTTCTACTGATCCTGGCGTCCCCTTGAGAGGCACGACTTGGCTTTGCTCATGGGACGAGTCGTCCCTTTGGGCACGACTCGTGCCCTAGAGCACGAGTCGTCCCTCAGGACACCCCCTCTGAATCATCCTTCCCCTTTATGGGGAATAGTTAGTTTAGACTGGGGACGAGTCGTCCCCTGAGCACAGAAAACCCATATTCTTCATTTTTGACAATTCGTTCGATGCGTGTGACCCCATAGGACCATACTATGTTGGCAATGAGTCCGATCAAATCGATCCTCATAAGACATGAGCGGACTCTAGCAAGCCATCATGCCTACCCAAATAGTATAATATCAAGTTCGATTTTCCTACATAGAACATATCACAATCCCATTGTCACACGATGTTATATTGAACATGAGTCATGGTCCACGTCAACTCATATTGTTCAATGCTTTCTCGTTATCAAGTAAATTGATTAATCGAATGACATTAATCACATTAATTCATTCGGGCATGGCCATACGCACTACATCAATCTTACTTACGAGTGGCCCAGCAAACATCTCTCTTACGAGGGACAATTTCCATCTTGACTTATCATTCTTCCCAACAAGAATCATACCATGCCAATGATAGCCCTTATTGTCATCCGGTTAAAGACAACGTTAAACTATATCAAACATGATATTCATCGAGCGAAAGACGATGATAATCTCAGGTCAAAGGATATCAATGATATGACTATATGAGATCTAATTATGACATTTGACCATGACATAGATCTCATAATGGGTCAAGTCCAGTACCTTGTTCTCTAACAAGTACCCATGAGTCTAATGTGCATCTCCATGCATATAATCATCACATGATTATCCATTAGACTTCATACTAGTGCTTCATAAGTACTAGGGACACGATTATTATAACTAAACATGCAAACACATATAATAATCAAAGAAACAATCTCATATATAAATGAACAATGACATTACATAAAGGTCTATCTCTATAGGCCTAGGGCACTAACACCTACAGTATTCACACCAAAAATGCATTAAAATCCTATTTCAATAACACAACTGGCAACCAAGCATAACATACGCCTAATGTAATAAAATAAGCTAAGTTAAACTAAATATAATTAAAACTAAACTAAATAATATAAATATTAGAATATAAATAACTATAAAATAACCATTTATCAACTGCCCCACACTTAATCCTTGCTTGTCACTAAGAAAGTTTAAAATCAAAGTATAGAAAATGGGGAATAATTCACTATTATGAATATGAAAAGAAAGAAACGAGTTGATCCCCTAAGAGTAGTGTATAAGTTGTTGCCTTAGAAAATTGCCTCCTATCCATTATTCCATGCCTTTTATAACCTTTTTAAGAGAAAGATACTTGGAAGAAATTGGAGAATTGATAAAAATTACAAGTTAATATAGCATAAATGAGACTTTATCAAGCAAAAGCAAAATGTATCAATACTAAACTTTTGGATCATAAAAATGGATTATCAAACCTTTCACTCCTTGATCTCATTGTGGAAAAAGTGTTTTATACTCGAAATGTACCATTAAAAGCAATAATCTTTATTCATGCTTAAAATACCTATAAAATTGATGTGCAATTTGAATCACAAAATGGAGCGCATGATGATAGTGGAAAAATTCAAGGCAAATGATTATTTATGACATGAGTCCTTAAAGATAATAGTGGAACAATATATCCTTTCTTTTGGTCATCACACACTTTTAATGATTTATTTATTTAGATTTTTGAGTGAACAATACGTACGTAGTGGAATTAATCATCAATTAGCCTTGATAATGGAAATGATTGTATGAAAAGAGTGAAGGTAGAGATTTCAATATATGCACAACAACCCAAATATCCTAAAAGAAATTAAAATCAAAGTCTCGAGGTGGACACTCCATGAAGAATTTTTATAAAAAGATTTTTCAAAAATTTTCACAAATGTATATCCTATCCAAGCGCCAAATGACTCAAAGCTTCATTAATCAAAACAATGATTTCTTTCCAATGTATCTGGTTAAGGATCTTTTTCTAAATTTTTTAAATGATAAAAAGATAAATAAAAGGATAAGTGATAAGTTTACCAAGCCAACTAGTAAATAAGAATCATAAGTAAAATAATAATAGTGGATTTTTTTTATTATTATTTTTGAAAAGAAATGTTCTAATTTAACATGCATACAATAAAAATGAAACATAAATACTAATTTAACATACAACTAACTAATGCATACATAAAGATGATATGAGAAACTAGATTATCATGCAACTAATATGTAATGCAACTAAGATAAACTAAGAAAAAGCAATACAAATATTCCCCCCCCACACTTGAGACAAACATTGCCCCAATAACCATCAGGACTTGACCTGATGGCCAGAGCACTGGGACACCAACACGGAGGTCCTGGGTTCGACTCCCCCCAGTGGTTAGAGTGGATGATTATCCCTCCCTAGTTAATATTAGGCGCCTCTGGGGTGGGGATTTTAAGGGAATTTCAGAGAATTGATGGACTTGTTAGTAAATTGACTTACACAAAAAGGGGCTTGCCTCGAGGTGGGCAAGCATCAAAAAAAAAAAAAAGAAAAAAAAAAATTGCCCCAATGTTCCCAAAAAAATGAAACAAAAAAATTAAAACATGGGTGGGGAAGTAAACTTAATGAGGTGGTGAGAAAAGCCATTTTTAATACTAGGGCATTTTATTGGTAGAAAACCATAATGGTAGATTATCCTGATGGAGAGTGAAGAAAATGAATGGGATTTGGGGAGAATGGTAAAAAGACCCCTTTTTAGAAAGAGAAGTGTTTGTCCAAAATGTTTTGCACGACCATGACTATAAATCTGCTCGCCCGTGCCAAACGTTATGTGTAGGTTCAAGCACGGTCGTGCAGTTGCTGTTTAAAAACTGGACTTTCTGATGTCTTGAGCATTGTTCACTATTTTTATATAAATATATAACTGCAAAATAAAGATTAGTAAAATAATAATAATAACAATAATAATAGTAATAATATTATTAGATTCTAAAAATAGTAAAAAATTATACAAAAAAATATATTCCATCGGTTTACTATTATGATGATGATTGTTTAAGGTTATTAGCTCGATCCCTTTTTATTAATCGAAATGAGCTGGAGGTGGTATTTTGATTGTCTGAAATCTCTACAAATGCGCCATTCCGTACTGGTTGTTGATGTAATAGATTGTCTAGTCTTTGCATATGCGCAATCCCGATGCGCTTCCCTTTTCTGTTTCCTTGCTTCTCGCCCGTGATTTTTCGATTTTGGTGTTTTCATTCTTTGCTACATGATTAGCATTAAGGTATGTAGAATAATCAAACACATCATTATTGCAACAATATAACGAATCTTTGTTTATAAGGCATTTTTCTAATGGGCCTTGAGATTGTGACATTGCAATCTCCTTGCTTCAACTTTCGAGAACATTAACTCCATAGCAAGGACTCTTGAGATGAGAATCTTTCATAATTTATGTCAAGTTAAATTTAACCTTCTCATCCCCGACATTTAAAGAGAGATTACCATTCTAAACATCGATAATTGCCATGGTTGTGGCAAGGAATGGTCTCCCCAAAATGACGGGAATGTGATGGTCTTCTTCTATCTCAAGAACTAGAAAGTCGACATGTATGATTAATTTGCCTATACGACAACGCACATCCTCCATAATACCTTTTGGGTATTTGATGTAGTGATCCGCCAATTGAAGAGAAAAGTTGGTGGGTTTGAGTTCCCCTAAAACAAATCTCTTGCTAACGGAAAGTAGTAATACACTAGCCCCAAGGTTAAGCATTGCATTATCAACATTAAGTTTACCTATGTTAAAGGGTATAGTGAAAGTGTCGGGATCCTCAAGTTTGGGAGGAAGTTTTCTTTGTAAATTGGCTCTAACATGTTCCGCTAAAATGACAGTCTCATTTTCCTCTAATTTTCTCTTGTTTGAAAGAATATCTTTTAAAAAATTTGCATAAAAGGGCATTTGTTGCAATGTATCGGTAAAAGGAATATTGATATAAATTGATTTTAAAACTTCTAGAAATTTGCCAAATTGTTTATCTAACTTTGCATTTACCAACCTTTGAGGGAATGGCATCGGTGGGTCATAAGTTTTAGAAATTTTAGGGGATTACGTCCCCTTCTCAACCTCTTCGTTAGTATCAACCATCGGTAGGGATGGACTAATATTCTCCTTACTTAATTTGATATTTTCCTTAGGAGGGGGATCTACCAAATCTTTTCCGCTCCTAGTTATCACCGCATTAACATGCTCGTTGGGCCTTAGCAGTTGAACGAGAAAACTCTTTTCCGCTTCTAGTGTATATATCATATCCAAGCGCGAAATGATCTGAAACTTTATTAATCAAAACAATGCTTTCTATATTAATTTATGATTTTATATCTACTTTCCAATGTATTTGGTTAATGATCTTTTTCTAAATTTTTTAAATGATAAAAAGATGAATAAAAGATGAATAAAAGGATAAATGATAAGTTTACGAAGGCAACTAGTAAGTAAGAATCATAAGTAAAATCAAAATAGGGGATTTTTTATTGTTATTATTTTTTTTTGAAAAAAATAATAATCTAATTTAACATGCATACAATAAAAATGAAATATGAATACTAATTTAACATGTAACTAACTAATACATAAATAAAGAAGATATGAGAAACTAGATTATCATACAACTAATATTTAATGCAACTAAGATAAACTAAGAAAAAGCAATACGGATATTTTTCTTCCCCCCGCTCTTGAATCTTTGGTTTCATATGACATTAATGAGTTAGAATAAGTTTTCTTATTTTCCCTAATGAAAATCATAGGTGGCGACTCCTCAAAACAACTAAAACCAATTATAAGTTCATAGGAAGCATGACACTTTTCCGAGATATCTACAAGGCCCACCTAGGCGGATCCCAATCTCAAATGACATTGGCTTCTCTTTGTAGACACCCCATTCGGAGGAATCCTCGCCTCCTCCAAAGATGAGGATTCCTATACTGAGAAGGTTAGGAAGAAAATAAAGAAAGGTGACAAGTCTGACTCTTCCTCCTCCTCCTCCGAAGATGAGGAACATGCTTCCATGAATACTAAGACAAAGAAAGAAAGTAGTGCAAGCTCTGGACTGCCGTGCTTCACTTCATACTCGACCGTGCAAGCTCTGGACTGCTCTGGTTCTTCCATTTTCTTCTGCAAAGTGTTCCCCATTTCTCCCGTTCATTTTTTCCACCTTGTAAGTTATGCCCCAAGCTTGTCTTCACATCAAAATTGCCTTAAAATCCTGTTTCAATCACACAACTACCAACCAATCATAACATCCGCGTAATGTAATAAAATAAGATAAATTAAACTAAATATAATTAAAACTAAACTAAATGATGTAAATATTAGACTTTAAATGAATATAAAATAGTCATTTATCATCTGCCCCACACTTAATCCTTACTTATCCCTAAGCAAGTTTAAAATCAAAGTATAGACTCAAGCCAATGGACGATGATCCTTTGAAAGATATGGGTCCTAGTCATGCCTATCACCTATTTTGCAAGTATCACAAGTTCACCGACCATGACACCAACACTTGCCATCACCTGAAGGATATCATCCAAGATCTCATTGATAAGAAGGAAATAGGGGTACCTAATGTCATCACAAACTCTTTACCTTCATCATGAAAAAGGTAAAGACCCCAAGAAGAATTCAATATTTACACCAACACATTGGGCTACAACCATCCTCTCCCTTTCTCCTTTAAAAAACATAAATGTATTATTTTTACTTTCCTAGTATGAACTCGAAGAGTATTTCTATCATTCTAGCCCATCTCCCTCCTCTATAGTTTGTTTCAAGTAAACTATGGAGTCAGTTTTGAGATTCCTCATTAATGAAAGTTATTTCCTATTCCTATACACTATTACTAAGGTTGCTCTACCTCATGAATATCATTAACGTCATGCAATTTATAAAAAAATATGAGTTAGCTCAAAATAAACATGATAAATACTAACCAAGCTAATGATGAAAATCATTAAGGAATAATGAACCCATAAACAATAATCATCACAAATTTAAAACTTTGCGAAAGATGATAGTTCTCTCTGAATGAGTTTGCGAATGAAAGCTACCATTAGAATGTCTAGGGTCTAAATATCATCATACATTATCACTCCTGCTGAAATTCAAGGATCAAAAAATGAAAACAATCCAAAAGCGCTGCTGTCAACACTCATCCCAAGAAGAAGTGGGGCTACTCAATTCAAAGCGTCAAGAGTACAAAAATAGAATAAAAAGCTCACTTGGTCGAAACTTCTCAAATCGGCCTGGGAAAAAGTTAAAACATCAAAAAAAAAAAACTCACAAGATTTCATCACCCACAACAAAAAAGAAGCTTCAACAAGTTACAGCGAAGAAAAGGAAGATCCCTCAACATCATCTCCTCTTACAATAAAGTTCAAACGGCAATGCAAACGGAGGAGACTTCAGCACCAATTCACCTTCATCAACATTATCCATGAAGAAAAAATGTTTAGCATTGGGTCGTATTGATGATTGGATTTACTATTAAAACTTGTCAAGATATTTCTTAATGATTCACTTGCAAAACAATCAATCAAATAATAAACTTATCAGAAGATAAAATATAAATGGGGCCATTAATGGTAGAAATTTTTTTCTAGATCATTGAGCAGTCTAACGTTCTTTGTTGAGTCTAGGGGCTTGCTCTTCTCCACTTCTACATCTACCAAGCATCAAAATTGTGGGCTTCCTATCCTTTCTTCCCCATATTACATTCTCTCGAGTCATAAGAACTATTCAATGAAAACTAATCTACACTTGGGGCTACTCTCTTCGTCTCTTAGTCTCATATGTAAAAGAGTCACTACAATAATGTCAAACTCAAAGAGTGGATGCTCGGATCACCTTCCTCATAATCGAGTCGATTTCTTATAAAATCCTTCCCTCAACAAATTCCACATCCTCTCCATCTCTCCTCGACAAAATCAACATCTCATTCATCGTTCCCCAGCGCATGACAACAATTCTTCTTTCTGAGTCCTCTTCTAGTTAACATAATCTTTCTAAAAAATGATGAAAAGGCACAAAAGAGATGCTCGCTAGATTAAAAACTTGAAAGGGCGGTATAGGCAAAAGAAAGGGTGCGTCACAAGAAAATCAAAGACAAACGAAGATCATCTTTCTACCTTCTTCAAACCGAACAACCTCACATGCAAGTTAATAAAGTCATCTACAACATACCAGTTTATTGGGGCTTGATGAAAAAAGGAGTCTTAGACAATACATACCTCAAAGTGAGCAAAATTGGAGATTTATCACAGACCTAGATGTGATTACACAAGGTTACTTGTATTTTGCAGAAAACCTGATTTGGTTCCAAAATTTCAAACCAAGTCTCCAACCCAATAAAATTCATCCCATAAAGTTCACATATCTCATACACAAATATACACATATACTCATACACAATTTTACCTAAATTCACGGCCAAGATCGATCGAATTAGCCATTCCCTAAACATACATACCACCATACGAGTCAAAGTTAAAAATAAAATCTTGAAAATCTACTTGGAGTCTTTATGTGCTAACATGTACAAAAAGCGAGAAATGCTCGAGTTCATTCGATACCAATATCTAAATCCTTGCATCACTAGAGCCGAAAATGCCTCTATCTCAACAGACACCATCATCCCTATAAAGCCCGAGTCCTTGGCAATAAACAAAAAGTTTGTGTATTCGGAAACAAACACAAAGTCCTCGACAATAAATACAATTCCCGTTTCCTCGCCAACAAACATAATTACAAAGTTCGTGTGTTCGGCAAGAACTACAAAGTCCATGTCTTCGGCAACAGCTTCAAAGACCGTTCTCGGCAACAACATCAAAGACCATGTTCTCGGCAACATACACAATGTTTGTGTCTTTGGCAAAAAATACAAAGTATGTGTCTTCGGCAACAACTTCAAATATCCATGTCTTCGACAAAAACTATAAAGTCCGTATCTTCCACAACAACTTCAAAGATCGTGTCCTCCGCAACAACTTCAAAGACCATGTCCTCGGCAACTACCTCACAAGTCCATGTCTCTGGTAACAAATACAAAGTTCATGTCCACGAAACAACTTCAACAAAATTTGTAACCTTGAAGAAGCATCGACAACAAACAGGGTATGTTCAAAATTGGGCCAGCGTGTTGATTCCTCAATATGAATTTATCTTTACTTAAATTGCTTTGCAAAATACCAAAAATAGCATTTTCAAGTACTTTTGGAGTCGAACTACATTTGGTCTTATTCTCATTCGAGATACGTAGGCAACTATCTAGCACGACCATCACAAGATTCTGAATGGATGTCTTTCTATCAATGATATTAGTTCTTTCATAAGTTTTGTCACCGAGAGGATCTGTAGACAGCCTATTATGAACTCATTACACATGATTACACTACTCTTAGTCTCGAATTTGTGTTTTGATGAAGATTTGTTAGTTTCGACAAGTTTTGTTAGGCCTCTGACCATCTTCGTTAGTTTTAGACTTAACAGAATAACAGAATAACTAGAGAGGGAAAATAGGAAATCAATGATGCTTGTCTCGCGCAGGATAACCCTCTGGTTTTGACATTGATTCACTTTCCTTCTCCGCTTCGATCTCTTTCTTGTCAACAACTCCTCTCATCCGGAATTTTACTGAACTGTGAACGTCCTAGAACCTTCTAGACCCAAATCTCTCACCTTAATGTGATTGATTCCTTCCATACTTTTGACTCCTAACTTGTTGATCAAATAATTTATACCTATACATACAAGGTGTCCTCCTTCATATTTTGAACCGCGGATCTCTCCCCTGAGCTTCACCCTCTCCTCTAGATATGTTTTACTGGGTTCTCTCCCTGAAATAGCACACTAAACTCCATCAAATCTCTCTATAAATTCATCCTCAACATCCTTCTTACGAAGATCTCAAGCCTTTATCAAAGCTATCCATTGGAAATAAAATGTTGGAATCCGAAAAATATATGGGAACTTTATATGGTCTATATGTGTGTGAAGATTCCACTATTCTAGAGCCCTAGTTAGATACCAAAAAAGGACTTTGTCCTTCCGACGATGTACATGAGAAATGTATAAAAGAGTCTTTTCTTTATATGGTGAGTCGTGTGCCCAAATATGTGACTCGTATTTTTGCTCAAACTAATGGGGCCCTGTTCTTCTCTAATTAGGTAATTTTTTTTGGTTCGGTGCTACTGAGATTCTACGAGAAGGTTTATCCGTGAAGAGATTGTAGAAGAATCCCAGTCGACTACAATGGCCGGTATTGTTGACAGCGGTAACAGAAGAGGCAATTGAAACCATACCAATGAAGAGATGTTCAAAATATGATTGCTATGAAGGGGCAAATTGATTCCCTCACCAAAGAAGCCCAAACCAAAGATGACCGGTGGCAAGCCCATTTGGCTTGCAAAAATGCAACCCACGAAGAAGAAACCAATAAGCTCAAGGCCCAACTTGAAGAGCTTGCCCAAGGAAAGAAGGTTAATGAGGGGGATAATTACGAGTGAACAAAAAGCCTATTTGCTTCACCTTTTGTTGGCACCCACAAGAGAATAGAAGCAGAATGCAAAGAAAGTAACAACATCGACATGGTAAACACCTTGATGAACTATATTGACCAATGCTTCAGTGGGCTCTAATTAAACAAGAGCACAGATTTTGGCTTCCACCAATCCACCATATTGATGAATACTATGGATGCACTCCTTAAGTAGTTCAAGATGCCTGAAATGAGAAGTTCAAAGGAAATTCTTGGCCCAATGCTCACATTGACTCCTATATATGGGCCATGCTACACAAGAAAGTCTCTCCTGTTTTGACCTGCCTAAACTGAGACGCTTCCATGGATGCCTTCAAAACTCAATACCAAGGCAATACCACACACTGTCCCATGAGGAAGGAGTTAGAGGCCATAACTTAAAGAGACAATGAGTCATTTTTTGAATTTGCTAGGCATTGGAATGCAAACTTGCCGAGATAGTTGATAGGCCATTAGTGAAGGAACTAGTTGGGATCTTTTTGTAGTGTTTAAAGATGGATTATCGCACCCACCTTAGTGGAGGATTCTATCCAAATTTTGTACACATGTATAATACGGGGATTTGTGTTGATGATTTTCTCCAAGAGATCAAGAAGAGCACCCCTAATTTCCCATACAAAGCTGCCAGTTCCTCTGCTCTGAAGAGGCCTCCATCAATGCCATCATGATCGGTAGAGGGACTTATTCAAATATGCCTCCTCCCCACATAAACCGCAATAATGAACGAACATATACTCCACTCTAAGGGATGATTCAAGATGAGGAATTTGATGTTTTGGTGGGCAAGGGCCAAATCAAGCCGCTAAAAGGGTATACAGTAAAGGAGATTTGTGACAACCATGCTCATAACCAATTATGTGGCTACCACCAGCATAGTGGCCATACCACCGAGAGATACTTTACCTTCAAAGATGTCATCCATGATTTTTTGGATAAGTGTGAGTTCATTATCCTCAATCTTGGTCAAAACCCCCTCTCTAACAATGATGTCAATGTAATAGAGTTAGAGAATGAAGTTGAATGTGCCACTCATTTGGCCCCACTTGTAAATGAGGGCCTTTATGTTTTTAATGAAATTATTGATTCTTGCTACGTCGTGACTTTTGATGAGGTTATGGAGGCATTTTTAGAATGTAGGAAGCAAAAACAAGAATCGAGTGTTAACATGTTGACCCGTTCTCGACGAGTCATCTCGAATAACACTTCTGCTAAAGCAACTTCATCTCAAGCAATCGAATGAGATGATCCTTTGCTCGTGTAATTCAAAAGGATGCAAGCCAACATATCCATTTGGGAATTGATAACATCTTCCAAGAAGCACATGGACATGATTATCAAGAATTTGTTAGCCACTTTATTCTTGCCGAATACAAATCCCAAGGATTTGGTGTCAATGATCGGGAATATCTGCTTTGAGAATGTAATCACCTTCACTGATCAAGACTTGCAACCATTTGGTTGTAAACATAACGCAACCTTACATCTTAAAGTCAAAATTGAAGGGAGATCGTTGTCACAAGTCTTGGTTGATGGGGGTCCGCTTTGAACATCATGCCATTGAAAATAATGGGAATCCTGGGTTAGTCCATCAGACTTAAGACCATCCTGGAAAACAGTAAGAGCTTATGATTGCACCAGCTGCACATTTCAGGGTATGATCCGAGTGAATGTTGAGTTTGGGAAAGCCACAATACCGACAAAATTTCAAGTGATTGATGTCTCATTCTCTTTCAATCTGTTATTGATCAGGCCTTGATTGCACAATATCGGTGGGGTTGCCTCTACTCTATATCAATGTATAGTGATTAGAAAGGGTAGTGAGATCTTGACAATCATGGGGGAATAAGTTGCTAGCAGTGAAAGGGCAAAAAATCCCATCATTCATATTCAGCATGGTATGACATAACTGACACTCACATGCTTCCACCTTGCCCCATCTTCCTCCTCATCCATAAATGCAATTGAGACAACTGGGAATGGCTATGAAGAAGAAATGCTCGATGAAACCAAGACATGATTCTAACCACTCAAAAATTGGTACTCAACTGGGGGACCTATCATAGCAAAGCAGCTCATGATCGAGAAGATGGGCTACAAACCCCTCATCCCTAAACAGTCTGAATTGTTTCCCTTTACTTTGAAGTCTGGTTGCGCCTCTAATAACCTCACTCCTGAGGACATTGAGGCAATCTATGATTGTATATTACCTTTCTTTGTTAATGAGAAATTTGATATTTCTGAGTACCCCGAGATTGCCAACATCATAATTGACAAATTAACTTATAATGAAGATAATGAAAATAGTTAATAATGAAACATATGATGAAACAGACCATGAAAATAATAAACTCTTGAAAGAGTTAGCTCAGCAAGTTTGTAGTCGTGGTGAAAATGGGCCAGTGGTAATGAAGAGTTACATACTGTAAATTTGGGCATCGAGTCAAAGCCAAAGGAGACAAAGATTGGCAGCTTCTTCAAAGGGGAAGAGAAAACTGTGTTGATAGCACTACTCAAGGAAATCTTGGATTTGTTTGCATTGTCCTATCAATATATGCCAGGGCTAGATCCGAAGGTAGTGGAGCACAAAATTCCACTCACGCCAGATGCCAACCAGTTAAGCAGAAGATCCACAAGATCAATCAAACTGGAAACTTTAGGTCAAGGAAGAGTATATGACACTGCTCAGCGTGGGGTTCATAAGGTGATTGAGTATCCTACATAGTTGGCCAAAATAGTGACAATATGCTTGTAGACACCACCGCTTATGAAGTTTGTTATTTTGTGGATGGGTTTTCCAGGTATAATCAAATTTTGATGGCCGATAAAGACCTACACAAGACATTATTTATCACTCAGTGGGGAACTTTCTGTTATACTGGCACGCCATTTGGGGTAAAGAATGCAGAGGCTACATACCAGCGGGTTGTCACGACACCGTTCCATGATACTCCCTCCATCTCATTATGTATGGTCACAAGACAAAATCACATAGTTTAAGAAATCTTAATAAATGTCTTGTTTAATTTTAACATTTCCAGTTATACCCTTCCTTAATTATGGCATCTGAATCCGTACCTGTCTAATTGATTAGTTAAATGTAAAACATAAATAAGGGTATAATAGGAATATACGATAAAATAATGCATTGGGTTTATAAGTGGACAAACAAAATGAGACAAACAAAATTGGAAATATGGCCACACATAATGAGACGGAGTGAGTATGATTCATAAGGAGATTGAGGTGTAAGTGGATGATATGATCATTAACACTAAGGCTACAGATGGCCAACACCTAATCAACTTGAGGAAATTATTTGAAAGGCTAAGGAAGCACAAGATGAGGATGAACCTTGCAAATTGCACATTCGGACTAATAAAGGGAAAGGTCCTGGGATTTATGGTAATGAAAAGGGGAATTGAATAAGATCCCTCAAAAATCAAGGCCATATTTGACATGCCTCCACCAAAGGCTCAGAAAGAAATCTTAAGTTTCATGGACCATTTGAAATACATCAGTCGGTTTATACATCAGTGACCCATGTGCGAGCTCATCTTCAAATTACTAAAGAAGAATGCCTCAATGGAATGGACGGAAGAGTGTCAAAGAGAATTTGAAGAAGTAAAGCAATACTTGACATGTCCAGATGTTCTAGTCCCACCACACAAAGACAATCCTCTATTTCTTTACTCGATGGTGAATGATGACGCCTTAGGGGCTATGCTTGCTCAAGAACAGAAAGACTCCACCAAGGAGAATGCATTCTTCTTCATCAGCCAAAGATTCTAGGGTAGTGAACGGAATTACTCAGTCTTGGAGAAATCATGTGCTACTATAGTCTAGGTAACCAAAATGTTGAAGCATTATATGGAAGCCTTCCCTATCAAAATGGTGTCGAGGGTCGATCCGCTCAGACGCATCATCGAAAAGCCATTTATGTCAACAAGGATATCCGAGTGGTACTTCATGCTCTCAAGATATGATATCACTTACGTCACATTAAAATCCATCAGGGGAAAGTTTTTAGTGATCATCCGGCTGAATTTCCATGTGATGAAGTGAAGGGGGAAGAGCTGCAATTTCCTAATGAAGATGGTAGTGTGCACTACAGCTGAAAATAAGTGGCAACTTTTTCCGATGTATCGTCAAATAAGAGAGGGTACGGGATAGGAATGTTTCTTGTTGATATCAAAGATTAGTACACCACAATAGCCATACAGATGGAATGCGATTCTACAAACAAACAGTAGTATATAAAGCTTGCATCACCAGATTGGAAGCCACTCTAGAGAGAGATGTGCAAGAGCTAGAAGTGTTTGAGGATTCTTTACTCATCATAAACCAAACGTTGGGCAAGTGGAAGATCCAAGATCCTACACTATGATGATATGGTTTGCACCTCAAAGAGCGAATAACACAGCTTCAAGATGTCCCGTTCCATTTTTTGTCAAGGGATAAGAACTGATTTGCTAAAGCTCTAGCCACAATTGATTCATTGGAGGAAATTCCTAAGGGAAAATTTGTAAGTCCTTCAATTTTTTTAAATTTGCCACTTCGGTGTTCTGTGAAATGATTGAGTTGGACTGAGAAGAATCTGAGCAAGCATGATACACAGACATTCTGAATTTCCTGATAGATGGGACTTATCCATCCAGTACTAACAAGAAAAGACAGTTGGCTCTGTAGAAATTGGCATCCGATATGTATATGGGATTGGGTCCACAAAAATCACTATAAAGAGATCAATATTAAATGTGCCAACAAAGCAGAAGCGAAAAAGGTTATAAATGAAATCAACAAAGGTGAATGCAGACCTCACATGAATGGGGCTATGTTCGCCAAGAAAATTATCAGAAATGGGTACACCAAGGTGGAAAGAGACGGCATAGAAAAGGTCAAGAAGTGTGTGAAATTCCAAGTACATGATAACCTCTAGCACGCTCCTCCATCTCAACTTTACAACATGACTACTCTTTGGCCATTTTCTATATAGGGAATCAAATCATTTGGAAGGCCTACCCGATTGGTTCCAATAGTCAATATTTTGTTTTGGTTGTCATCGACTACTTCACAAAGTGGATTGAAGTTGCAACTTAAACAAGGATCAATTCAAAGAAAGTATCAGATTTTGTGAAGAACAAAGTCATGGGCAGTTATGGGGTTCCCTTTGAAATCATTTCAGATAATGGGTCTCACCTCGAGAAAGATATGGATGCTCTTTGTTCGGGGTAAAAAACCTACAGCAACATGTTACATCTTGGCATCTCATCTTGTGATAACAACTTGGCGACACAACTTGGTGGACTCTACACATTGGCCGTAATTACTGAAAGGTGACATTATAGGGACCATTTCCAAGACTTTGCCAATGTTATAGACCAAGTCAAAGGAGGTCATCTACAAACGTTCACTTGTTAAATCACAACGGATATCTTGGTCATCAAATGCCTGCGAGATTCATGGCACAAAAGAAGGGATTGCATTTATCTTGTTGATACCGTTATTTCCATATATATTTAAACAAGAAAACACATGTATACACACACTCACATACTCGGTTAGCAACACGCTTTGTACTTACATTTTCTCTCTACCATCGCCAAACTAATAATATTCCATTGTTCTGAGGTTTTATGCCGACGAACAATTTGTTCAAGGGCTTTCCTCGTTAAATCTCTTGTCATCACATCTTAAAATTACATTATCATATTCCATTGTGCCCCGTATTTCTCTTTGAAGTTGAATTGCTTGAATTTGACCAAAACAATTTGGCGCCCACCGAGGGGCCCATTGGTCTTTTGATTAATTGAAAATACTCAAGATGTCTACCGAAATGTCATCTGCTGTGACTTCAGTAGGAGCCACCGCCGGAATGGCAACCTCAGGCCAAAATGTTGGTTCCACTACCAGCAAGATCCAAGGTCAAGTAGGGTCCTCAGGTGTACCTACACAAGGGATTCTAGCGGATGTCCTATCCAGCTTGACAGATATAATGGCTGAATTGAGACGCCAGGTGATGTTGCAGACCGATACTTCCAACATGCTAATGAACAATGTTACCAGGTTGCAACGTGAAGTATCTGCTCTACAATCTGGGTCATCTGGAGCACACTAGAACGTACCACCTGGAGCATTTCAGGGTGTAAATCCCAGCATGGGCTCCAGCATGTTCTCCCCAATCCAACCAAGGAGGCTCGGCTTTGATAGGGATACGGGGATGTTAATCGATAATGTGGGATTCATACCAATGATTAGTGCAGCCACTGATAGTGTGGTCACCAATCCTAAAGCTGGCCAGTCCAGCGAGCGACTTTTGTAATGCCCATTCATGGACCAACAGGGAGTGTTAACCCTCAAATTGATTTTAATACTTTTTATGCTGCTGCTAACCCTGATGCAGGAAATACAGTGAACAGGCAGTTATAGGAATTGAGGGAGATGGTGATGAACGTGCCTGAGATCACCCTACCGTACCACCAAGCTTCTTCGACATGTTATAATGAGTCACGTTTTAGCCCAGCCATTGCCAACATGGTGATACCAAAGAATTTCACCATTCCCCATATGAAGCAATATGATGGGACAATCGATCCTCTGGAGCACATCGCTTTGTATCAGGAGAAGATGGACGTGATTTATATCCCCTTGCAATTTAAGGAAGCCTGCCTTTGCAGGGGCTTTGTTCCACCTTGACCGGGGCAGCCCTGCGTTGGCTCATCAACCAGCCCCTAGGCTTTATTGGATCTTATGCTCAACTCATTAATATGTTTACTAATCAATTTTCTTGCAACAGGGTCTTCGAAAAGCTGACTAGTGATCTGTACAGGATAGTCCAACAACCTGATGAATCCTTAAAGGACTATTTGAGCAGGTTCAATAAAGAAGCTGTTGATATCCCCAACATGGATATGTCTACTGCAACAGAAGCCTTCAGGATGGGGCTTAAGAAAGATTCCCCTTATTATGAGGAACTAGTAATGACTCCCTATAGAAGACTCGAAGAAAGTCAGGATGAGAGCTATAAAATTCATTAGGTTGGAAGAAGACAAATTGATGCAAGAATAAGCAGCCAAGAGGACCGTCACTCCTGAACATTCGGGTGGCAAGATGGAAACATCCCATTCCAAATCTAATAGGGACAAACCCTACTCTAAACTTGAACACTCTAGTATTAATATTGTTAGTGATAATGGTGACAAAGATGAATTATACTATCCAAAAATAGATGACTACTGTTTCTCTGTTGATATTGCAGGAGTCATACATGCCATGGACAACCTGGGTGAGAAGGCAAGGTGGCCCAAGAGGTCTGACAAGCCCTCTGGTTGGAAGGACAAGTCCCAATGGTGTGCCTATCATGAGGATTTTGGGCATACCACCGAGAATTGCATTGCCCTAAGGAAGGAAATCAGTCATCTCCTATCTAAGGGGTTTTTTAAAGAGTTACTCGGCAAGCGGCGTGGACGAAATGACAACCAGGAGCAACCGGCTGAGAATCTGCCAGCTCCTCCAGTTCCAACCAAGATGGTCAACATGATCAGTGGAAGATCAGACATATGCGGTACCTCTTATTCGGCCGCCAAGCACCATGCTTCAGAGTCAAAGGAAGATAGGTTGAACCTACCAGAAAGACCTTCAGTGAAGGATAGTGTCCAAGAAATCACGTTTGATGAAGACGACAAAGGTGACATCTTGGATCCACACCATAATGCACTCGTTGTGACTCTGCAAGTAGCTAATTGCTTGGTGAAGCGCATCCTGATTGACAATGGGAGCTCTGTCAACATAGTGACCACTGACAGTTTGGTAAGTATGGATATCCCGCTCGAGCATGTTACTCGAAGTTCGTCCGTTCTAGTTGGGTTCAGTGGGGAGACCAAGCATACATACGGGGAAATCAAGTTGCCCGTTTATGTGAAAGGAGTGAACTCCATGGAGAAATTCTGCGTTATCGAATGCAAATCATCTTACAACATCATTTTGGGAAGACCCTGGATTCACAACATGAAGGCCATTCCATCAACTTACCACCAATGTATCAAGTTACCCACACGTTGGGGGGTTGTCAAGGTGAAGGGAGATCAGCAGACAACAAAAGAATGTTACAAGGTATCCATGAAAGCAATGAGCATCCCCAGGTAGACATAGCAATTAAAGAAAAAGGTATGGGATGCCTTGGAGGTGGCTGAAAGCGACATTAAAGAAATTCAGTTTGACTCCTCCTGACATGATGTCAAGGTGTTATTGGGAGCTGACATCCCTCATGAAGTTGAGGATAGTATAGTGGAGTTCTTGAAGACCAGAGCCAGTTTTTTTGCTTGGAAGCACGAAGACATGACTGGGATTAGCAAGGATATCATCACCCACAAGTTGAATGTTGATCCTAGCGTCAAACCTGTTCATCAGAAGAGAAGGAAGTTCGCACATGAGCGCAACCAAATTATAAAAGAAGAGGTTGCACAATTGCTGAAAGCCAAGATGATAAGGGAGGTTGATTACCCAAGGTGGTTGGCCAACATGGTGGTCGTTGAAAAGAAGAATGGAAAATGGCGTGTGTGTGTGGATTTCATGGACCTCAACAGGGCATGTCCAAAGGATCCCTTTCCTTTGCCTCATATTGATTCTCTGGTAGATGCAACGGCTGGCCACGACATCCTAACTTTCATGGACGCCTCCTCAGGTTATCAACAAATCCAGATGGAACCATCAGACTAGGAGGACACTGCCTTCATCACCCCCGAAGGTATATATTGTTATATTGCTATGCCATTCGGACTAAAAAATGCAGGTGCAACTTATCAAAGGCTGGTGAACAAGATGTTCAAGGATCAACTTAGAAAAACCATGGAAGTCTACATCGATGACATGGTAGTAAAATCGAAGCACATGGAAGATCATGTTGAACATCTCAGAGAAGCATTTGACATCTTAGAAGCTTTCAACATGAAGCTCAACCCATCAAAGTGTCACTTTGGAGTCAAGGCTGGCAAATTCATTGGTTATATGGTGACTAAGAGGGGCATTGAAGCAAGTCCTGAGCAGATCAAGGCTATTATCAACTTGGAGTCACCCAAAACTGTTAAAGACATGCAGCGGCTTACAGGTAGGGTAGCAGCCCTTAACCAGTTCATCTCCAAATCTTCTGACAAATGCAGGTTGTTCTAGGAGGTACTTTGAAAAAACAAGTTGTTCCAATGGACCAGTTAACATGAAGCAGCCTTCGTTCAACTTAAAGAGTACCTCACAACCCCGTCGTTATTGTCCAAGCCTGAGCCAGGAGAACCGTTGTTCCTCTACCTTGCAGTTTCTGAAACCTCGGTTAGCGCAGTCTTGGCCAGAGAGCAAGATGGTACGCAGCTTCCCGTTTATTACGTAAGTAAGTCTTTACTTGACGCTGAAACCAGGTATTCTCATCTTGAAAAATTAATACTTGCTCTAATTATTGCTTCTATAAAATTACGCCATTATTTTGAAACCCATTTTATTATTGTCAGGTAGGATGGCTAAATGGTCAGTACAACTTAGTACTTATGACATACAATATGAAGCAAGGACTGCCATCAAGTCGCAAGCTTTGGCAGACTTTGTAGCAGATTTCAGTCCCAGCTTGCAGCCCGAGGTTGAACTCGAGGTCCAACAACTTGAAGACCTTGGATCTCCTAGATATTGGACACTGTACACAGATGGGGCTTCAAATGCTAGGGGCACAGGTTTAGGAATCGTCCTAAAATCCCCTCAAGGAGACCTCATTCCTCAACTTGTGGCTTGTGAGTTCAGGGCAACAAATAACGAGGCTGAGTATGAGGCTCTCATTATGGGAATAACTACTGCTTTAAATTTAAATGTTAAACATATTAATGTATTTACTGATTCCCTATTACTAGTTAACCACTTCAATGGATCTTATACAGCTAAGCAGGTAAAAATGACAAGTTACCTCCAATATGTTAAGTTGTTAGCTGGGCAATTTGAGGATTTATCTTTGAACTGATCCCAAAAGAAGAAAATACTGAAGCAGATGCCCTGGCCAACTTGGGTTCAAGTTGCAGAAGCATGTTGAACAATAAAATCCCAATCATCCACATCATGCATCCCGCCATAGACCAGCTTGAAGCGTGCCAATTCAATGAACAACCTGGTGCCGTGATCATGCCTATCAACAACTCCACATCCTGGACGCTACCCATAATTCAGTACTTGCAAGATGGCACAATCCCAGTTGGTGTTAAAAGTCCACAATCCTTTAGGATAAAGGTATCTCGATTCATTTTGATAAATAATGTCTTGTTCAGAAAATCCTTTACAGGTATATACTTGAAATGCCTAGAGCCAGAACAAGCTGAAGAAGTTCTAAGGGAATTGCATGATGGTGAGTGTGGCAACCATTCTGGGAGCAAATCGCTATCTATAAAAGCATTAAGGACAGGATACTATTGGCCGACCAAGTGGCAAGATGCAGTCAAGTACGTCCAGAAGTGTGACGCATGTCAGAGACACAGCAACATCCTGCATCAACCTGCTGAACCACTACATCCCATCTTGTCACCTTGGACCTTCATGCAATGGGGGATGGATATAGTGGGCAAACTGCCCAGGGCACCCGGGGGCAAAGTGTTCATGTTAGCCATGACAGATTACTTCTCGAAATGGATCGAAGCCGAAGCCTACGTGCAAATCAGGGATAGAGAAGTAATATCGTTTATAAAGAGAAACATCATCAGTAGGTTTGGAGTCCCATTCAAAATCATATGTGTAATGGCTCCTAGTTTATTAGTAAAAAGACGCAAGACTTCTGCATAAGATGGGGAATCAAACTGATAATGTCTACACCATTACATCCTCAAGCGAATGGGCAAGCCGAATCCAACAACAAATTGATAGTTAACAACCTGAAGAAAAGACTTGATCAAAAGAAAGGAAGATGGGCTGAGGAGCTACCCCTGGTACTTTGGGCTGACAGAACCACCCCAAAAGGAGGAAGCGGGTAAACGCCATATTCCTTGGTGTTCGATACTGAAGCTGTTCTCCCTATGGAATTCTCAGTCCCCACAGCCAGATATGGTTTAGCAACCCCAGAAGATAACCAACTTATCCTCGCAAATGATTTAGACACTATTGATGAGCTCAGAGATATGGCTAGATTCAGGATGGCTGCCTACCAGCAGAGGATAGCCAAATCGTACAACAAAAATGATCACATTAAAAGGTTTCAAGTTGGGGACATGGTCCTAAGAAAAGTTTTTCAGAACACAAAGGAACCAAATGCCGGCAAATTTGCAGCCAAGTGGGAAGAACCTTACCTAATTGATGCGGAGGCTGGAAAAGGAGCCTACAGCCTGTCAACCTTAGATGGCATGAGAACTCCAAGAAATTGGAATGCTATCCACCTCAAGTTGTACTTCATGTAAGTTATGAACTTATCAATTTTCGTTCCAAAGATCAGGTATGATTCATTTTTCTTTATGTTGTTCTTTCAATATAATTTATATATTTCGAACATTTATTGACTTAAGCATCGGAGGGGTGTTAGCCAAGCTAACACCCACCCTAACCTGTTTTTGTTTTGCAAGATGAGACGATACTAGCAACTTACACGAACCCAGGTCAACCAAACAAAAGATATGTCAAGTTGTTCAACATATCAAAAACTGGTAAATCTCTACACAACACATCTTTAAATCGCAACTTATTGGGGAGAATTTAAGCCTATTCTATACTTGTCCTCAAGGAAAAAAGGTACACTCCTTCTAAAAAGGTTCAAAGGTCTTACACCTTTCTCAAGTTGTCAAGGTTATTTACACCTTCGCCTGGGAGCACGTTTTTCATGTTTTAGCTAAGGAGTAGGTGGGCCAATGTGTCAAGTACATACTGATTATCTTCTTTCCCTTAGTTAAGATTATGAATCTAAGTTAAAATCATTGGTTGTGACATTAACATGTTACCAAAACGGACATCAGAATGAAAAGCTAAACGTCTTTTCTATTTATTGGCATATTATTTTTAAAATTTCATCAAAATGTCCAAACGGACGTAGGTAACATCCCACATTCTAAAAAAGGAAATATCCAATATTTGAAAGCAAAGAAAGACTTCTTCAATCAAGAGCAACATCCTTGCCTTTATCCATTCTCTTTCCTTCCTGAGTTTCACCAACCTGCTCCAACCTATCCACATTCCTAGAAGTCACATCACAAGGCCTTTCACGAACAATCCTTTTTAAAGCATCATATTCCTCCTCCAAGTTCCAAGTTGAGTGCTCACCAGCTTGATATTCTCTGATCATCTCAATTCTAGCATCAAAGACGTATTTAGCAGCTTCAGCCACTAGTTCATCGCGAAGGTTTTCCATCTCTTTAACATGTTTCATTCTAACTTCTTCCATCTCTTCCTCCTTCACTTTCAACATGTCAAAAGCTACTTTAAGGTCTGCCTCATATTCCTTTTTCTCCATGGTCAAAAGCTACTTTGAGGTCTGCCTCATATTCCTTTGGATATCCAAAGTTGTTTGCGTTTGCTTAGAAGATTTTTGATGTGCTTTTATTGAAGGCAAAAATGCCTGGACTTTGTTTGAACTGAGAGAGAGTTTGTCCTGGCCTCTTGGTCCCATTTTTACAGTGGCGGATATGAGATGCTAAGCCCTAAGAGATTTTGCTTAGGATAAATGGTGATGTTGATGATGGGCTGCCAAGATCAAGATATTTTTGCCTATGTAAATCTCTAGAAGAACATGATGATAAAGATGGGATGAAAAGCCCTGAGATATTTTTGCTTATGTAAAGCCAATGGAAGACCTTGATGCTGAGTTTGTTATGCCATAGGCTAAGGAACCAACTTTGCCTAAGTGAGGACAAGTTAGATCTTGAAACTCGAAGCCCTTTGTATGGTGATATTGACTCCGTGGGAAGATCCTTATAAATTTTTGACACTACAAGAAACAGGCTTATATACGGCGGTTAAAATCCGCCGTATATAAAACGCGCCCCGTCGTAAATAGTATATACGGCAGACTAGCTGCCGTAAATAGGCCAATAGAAACTTCTGCAACAAATTCCATACGGTAACATTGATAGTAAGAACCCCTTATTTGAGATATTATATATACATGATTTGCTTAAGGTAATAAATCCATAGGTCTCACTGTCTCAGGTTGAAGTCAACTCTTGCAGTTTTCCTCCACTAAGGAATGTCCAAATATTTTTCAAATTTGCTCTTGATCAAGAGCAAATTTGATTCATTTTGGGCCAGAGGGAGTACTGCTTATTTACGGCGGCTGTGCATACCGCCGTATATATAATATATATACGGCGGACGCGTGTTCACCGCCGTATATGAGCGCCGTAAAAAGCTTCCTTTCTTGTAGTGTGAGGCTGCTTTGCTTGTAGATTATGGAAGTTCTCCCTCCATCCCTTTTTTTTATCAATGACATACCCTTTGTTTTGCCTATACCGCCTATTCAGATTTCAAATCTAGTGGGCATCTCTTTTGCGCTTTTATTAGGATTTCCTTGGAAATAACCCCTTGATTTGAATGGGGAGGTAGTGTGCATTGACTATAGAGAAGATATTTTGACATTATGAGAGGGAGACTTTTTCTTTGGGGAAGCCCAATGACTCTAAGAGGGACATCAACTCGATTTGTGGAAAGAGTTGTTAACTTTGCGGGGAGGACTCTTAACCTTTTAGGAGGTACATGTTGCAGTAGCCACTAGTATTGTCTCTTTTGAGAGATGACCCAAGGAATCAATAATGAGTTCATTTAGTGAGAAGACACTACTACATTTCTGACCTAATGTAACGCTTCTAACGCATCTAATGTAACGCTACGAGCTAATGTAACGCATCTTATGCAATGCCAGAGCTAATGTAACGCATCTAATGCAACGCCAGAGCTAATGTAACGGCTAATGCAACGCCAGAGCTAATGTAATGCATCTAATGCAACGCCAGAGCTAATGTAATGCATCTAATGCAACGCCAGAGCTAATGTAACGAGTCTAATGCAACGCCAAAATCCTAATGTAACGCCTAAATTACTAATGCAATGCCAAAATCCTATAACCTATACCCTATACCCTACACTATACCCTATAACCTATATCCTATACCCTATACCCTATACCCTATACCCTATACCTTATACACTATACCCTATACACTATACTCTATACCCTATACCCTATGCCCTATACACTATACCCTATAACCTATATCCTATACCCTATACCCTATACCCTATACCCTATACACTATACCCTATACCCTATACACTATACCCTATACCCTATACCCTATACCCTATACCATATACCATATACCATATACCCTATATCCTATATCCTATACCCTATACCCTATACCCTATACCCTATACCCTATACACTATACCCTATACCCTATACCCTATACACTATATCCTATACCCTATATCCTATACCCTATACCCTATGCCCTATACACTATACCCTATAACCTATATCATATAGGGTATATGGCATATGGTATAGGGTATACCCTATAGGGTATACCTATACCCTATAGGGTATAGGGTATATCCTATAGGGTATAGGGTATACCCTATAGGATATAGGGTATAGGGTATAAGGTATAGGGCATAAGGTATATGGCATATGGTATAGGTTATACCCTATAGGGTATAGGGTATACCCTATAGGATATAGGGTATAGGATATAGGGTATAGGGTATAATGTATAGGGCATAAGGCATATGGTATAGGGTATACCCTATAGGGTATAAGGTATAAGGTATAGGGCATAGGGCATACCCTATAGGATATACCCTATAGGGTATAGGGTATACCCTATAGGGTATACCCTATAGGGTATAGGGTATACCCTACAGGGTATAGGGTATATGATATACCCTATAGGGTATAGGGTATAAGGTATAGGGCATAGGGCATATGGTATAGGGTATACCCTATAGGGTATAGGGTATAAGGTATAGGGCATATGGTATAGGGTATACCCTATAGGGTATAGGGTATACCCTATAAGGTATAGGGTATATGGTATAGGGTATACCCTATAGGGTATAGGGTATACCCTATAGGGTATAGGGTATACCCTATAGGGTATAGGGTATAGGGTATACCCTATAGGGTATAGGGTATACCCTATAGGATATAGGGCATAGGGTATAGGGCATATGGTATAGGGTATACCCTATAGGGTATAGGGTATAGAGTATAGGGTATACCCTATAGGGTATAGGGGGTATAATGTATAGGGAATAGGGCATATGGTATAGGGTATACCCTATAGGGTATAGGGTATACCCTATAGGGTATAGGGTATACCCTATAGGGTACAGGGTATAAGGTATAGGGCATAGGGCATAAGGCATATGGTATAGGGTATACCCTATAGGGTATAGAGTATACCCTATAGGGTACAGGGTATAGGGTATACCCTATAGGGTATACCCTATACCATATGCCCTATGCCCTATACCCTATACTATAGGGTATAGGGTATACCCTATAGGATATAGGGTATACCCTATAGGGTACAGGGTATAGGGTATAAGGTATATGATATAAGGTATATGGCATAGAGCATATGGTATAGGGTATACCCTATACCCTATACCCTATAGGGTATGCCCTATACCCTATACCCTATGCCCTATGCCCTATACCTTATACCCTATACCTTATACCCTACAAGTATTATTAATATTTTAAAAGTATAATTATTCTTTTTTAATTTATTTTTGAATTGAGATAAATATTTTAGACATTTTTTGGTAAGGAAGTGTTTTTAAAAAATTATATAAAATAAGTTAGAAATTAACTAAATATTTCTATCAATTATTACTTAGGTATATTAATATTTCTTAGAAGTTTAAATTATTAAATTAATGAGTATTATTATTAATTAATAACATTTTTATTATTAATTATATAATAATAATTATTAATGTATTCAATTATTTAATTGAATAATTAACAATAAAAGTATATAATATAAAAACATTTACTTTTTTGATATTATGTATTATTACTAGTTATTATTAATATTATTATTAAGTATTATTTTTTTTTAAATTTATTTTTGTATTGAGATAAATATTTTAGACTTTTTTTTGGTAAGGAAGATTTTTTTTAAAAATTTACTAGGCATAATTAATTATTAGTATTATTATCAATATTAATTAATTAATATTAATAATTCATTAATAAATATTATTGATAATAAATATTATTGATATTAGGCATAATATTATTTTATAGTTTAAATTATTAGTATTATTATTAAATATTATTAATAATAGCATTATTATTATTATATAATATTATTTTAAATTTTAAATTATTTTTGATATTACTAATTATTATGGTCATTAAGAGATTTTTGTGATAAACAAATAAACATAATAGGTGACAATAATTCATTGGAACACACACTTGACACCCTTTTTTTTAATTGGCTTAGAAAAGTTCACAAGGATTGATCTCTTAATCAATCTGGACCATTAATCATAAACATCCAATGGTCCAAATTCATCAAAACAAAACCATTTCAAAATCTTAATTTTCTCTTTATACTCCACTTTCCTCAGCCACACACACACAGCCACACACAGCCACACACACTCTCTCTCTCTCTCTCTCTCTCTCACACACACACACTCTCTTTCCGGCCACCCTACCAGATCCGGCCACCCCTACCAGATCCGGCGACCACACCTCACCCTCCTCTCTCTCTCTATCATCTCTCTCTTCTCAAGGCCGCCTTCATTAATCCCGGCGACCACACCCCACCTTCATTAATTCCGGCGAGCAAACCCCACTTTCATTAATTCCGGCGAGCAAACTCTTTTATTCCGCCGTGAATCGTCCAATCAAGAAGCCAAAGCGTCTTTCTGGATGATTTTTCATTAATTCCGGTGAGCAAACCCCACTTTCATTAATTTCTATGTTATTTTTGTAGAGCTTCGGGGAGATACCTGGCATAGTAATATCCTCAAGGCTTGTAATTCTGGATGATTTTTCATGAACTGGTGATAAAACGCAGATCTGGTTCTCCTCTGTTGTGAAATACGCAGACCCAATGCAACGACAAGCTCCTCCCGACTCCGCTCCCCTTTTTCCAGATCTTGTTTGTGTGCCTGTGTACTGATGTGTGTGTGTAGTGTGTGTGTTTCTGGTAGTGGTTGACGGTGGGGGAAGGTGGTGGAAGGTGGTTGACGGTGGATAACGGTGGTTGAAGGTGGTTGAAGGTGGTGGTGGTGGTGGTATTTTAAAAATAATCCATTAATAATTCTAAATACATATTTCTTTAATTATATTTAATATTTTTTTTAATTACTAATTTAAATGATTTTTGAATAAATATTTATTTAATTATACAAATACATTTAATATATTAATCATATATAATTTTTTTAATATAAAATGCCAATTTAGCAAAGAAAAATAAAATTTGAGGGACTAATTTAAAAATATTTACAAAAAATTATATATATATATATATATATATATATATATATATATATATATATATATATATATATATATATATATATATATACATATTGAAAAAAGAAAATTAAAAAAATTAATAAAATTGTGAAATTATGTAATAAATTTTAGGGACTCATCTTATTTTTGGCGTTACATTAGGTATTCAACCACCTTTTAAATTGGCGTTCCATTAGGTTCTTTTTGGCATTGCATTAGGTGTTCATATAGTTTTAAAATTGGCGTTGCATCAGGTACTTACCTAATGCAACGCCAAAGCTCTGGCGTTACATTAGCTTACTATGTCGTTGCATTAGACCTAATGCAACGCAAGAGAATGCAACGACCATTTGGCGTTACATTAGGCCTAATGTAACGGTTTTTGGGCCCTAATGCAACGAAAATTGGCGTTACATTAGGTCAGAAATGTAGTAGTGAGAGAAGGAAGGGAAGCCTCAATTTGATCGCGAGAAGTTGGGAGTATAGCTGAATAATAAGAAGCACCAAGACTCGACAAGGAATGTGAATGACTCCAACTCTAAGAAAGTCTTTCTATCTTCAGTTAAGTTGTTGTTCATTTTGATCGCTTTACAAATGTGTAATACAAATATGTCTTGATGAATTTCGAGAAGAAGGCTAATCTCCACAATAATCTAGGGCTAAAGCCTTCTTCTTACATGAGACCAGATCCGGAGGTTGCCCATGTTCTTCTCAAGGTGAGAAGCTCAGATCGTCGTATTTTGGGTTGATGCTTCATTTTTTG
This sequence comes from Adenophora triphylla var. japonica, assembly GCA_022495995.1. Lineage (NCBI taxonomy): Eukaryota > Viridiplantae > Streptophyta > Magnoliopsida > Asterales > Campanulaceae > Adenophora > Adenophora triphylla. The sequence goes on along the minus strand of JAFEMH010005193.1, from coordinate 41,687 downwards.
CTTTCCTTTCGAAGTTTGTGATGAAGGAATTTGATTTTGCCACTTCATGGTTCTTCCATTTTTGGATTTGATCCAACCTTAGCCTCTCCATTTGTTGGGCTTGGTCTAAAAATCTCCTAGACCTATTCTGGAGTTTTCTCACCCATTGACCCCTGCAACATTGTCCACCATAGTTTGATGCATTTTACTTAACCCATCATAGAATGACTGATTTAAGTGGGGTAAGGAAAATATATGGTGAGGGAACTGAACTAATCACATCTTAAATCTTTCCCACGCTTTGTGGAGTGACTCAATAGGTTCTTGTTAAACCTATTATTTTCTGTCTTAGGAGAGACAGTGAAGCGTGAGAATAAAATCTATGCATAAAAGCCTTATACATCTTCTCCCAAGTGTCTGATATTGGGAACTATGGTCATGAACCAAATTTTAGCTGACTTTAAGAGTGAAAGAAAAACATCGCATCTTTGATTGGTCCTCCGCGACTCCATCGGTTAAATGAAAAGACTAGACAGTGGTCAGGTAGTCACGGATGAAGTTTAAGGTATCTTCACTAGATCCCCCATGGAAGCTAGGTAAAAGGTTAAAGTATTATCCCTTTAGCTCATATCCTCTTACCGTGGTCAACAAGACTATGAAGGATGATGCTACATCAATTTTAGGGCATAAATAGTCCTTCATGTGATGAATAGTGACTTTGTCTCCCATTTTAATTCCTTGTTCATCTATATCGATGGTAGAAGTTTCAAATTCCGTATGTGACTCAGTGACATGGGGAATTCCCTTCCACGCTTTTCTATATCGTCGTTTAAAAGAACCAACTCAGAGTTCAATGACCTCTGACCAAGCATTCACTATTGAAAATTGAACTGTGGATTATAGAACGGGAAAGTTACCGAACCATGCAATGTACTATACCATAGATTTCATAAAAGGTAACATATTATCTAGTGACATCTTAATGCAATGTACTTTTGAGATTTTTTTTCAAATAATGGAAGACTACTGGATGTCGTTAATTATCGGTAACGGAGATATGATGTGGAACTATTTTGTCCTAGTAAAATACGCGTATTATGCCAGATAGGAATTTAAACATCACATGCTCAGCACGTGACTGGTTGTTTAGGGTTTTAAGCTCTCAACACAGTTACACAGGCATGAACACTTCAACCATATACAACGAGAAGGAAGAGAGTAGCCAAGGCGTCGGTCGTACGATTTGTAGACGTGGGGATGAAGCACCAATATGGACAGCGTGGTCAGATGATAATCCAAGAAGAAGATTTACCAGGTGCCCCAATTACAAGGTATTCGACCTAATTTTTTGGTCATATGAAAATTTTCATGACATAGAACATAAAAGGTTAATTTTGGGGAATAATTCCAATTACTTGTTTTTTCTTTGTTGGATTCAAGAAAATATTGTCATTACTTTGCTTGAATAGATGCTGACTTACCTGAAACATCAAAAAGAATTATCTTGGCCAAACATTTGAGGTCCAAAATTGATGTTTTAGATGTCCAGAAGAAGAAATTGATGGTTGAAATGGAAAATGCCAATGTGTAAACCTTTGAGTTGACAGAGAAGGTTGCCAGATTGAAGGTCAAATGCACAAACCTAAGGGACAAAAATCATTGTTTAGTGAATGACATTACCAAAATAAAAGATAGGGAGCACTGGTATATTGTTATTATATCTGGTATGTGATCGAGGCATGCCCAATAGATTAAAGGGAAAATTCTACCGCACGACAATTAGGCCGGCATTGCTTTACGGCACCGAATGTTGGGCCGTGAAACAGTGTCACGTGCATAAGATGAATGTGGCAGAGATGCGTATGCTGCGATGGATGTGCATTCATACAAGAAAGGATCGATTGGGGAATGAGGTGATCAGAGGTAAAGTAGGAGTTGCGCCCATTGAGGATAAAATGAGGGAAAATCGTCTAAGGTGGTTTGGACATGTGAGAAGGAGATCGAGTGATGCACAGGTTAGGAGGCCGAAACAGTGGAGAAATGATAAAATGGCAAGGGGTAGGGGAAGACCCAAACAAACTTGGATTAGAGTAATTGAAAAGGATATGAGTTTACTTGGAGTGGATGAAAGTATGGTGTTGAAGAGGCCGAAGTGGAGGGCAAAAATCCATGTGGGGGGTTGATTTTTTTTCTTGATTTTTATTTTTATTTATTTTTATTTATTTATTTATTTATTTATTTATTTTTTGATTTTGATTTGTATGTTTATTTATTTATTTATTTTTTTGTTTATTTATTTATTTATTTATTTATTTTTATTTATTTTTATTTGTTATTATTATTATTTATTTATTTATTTTTTATTTTTTTATTTTTTTCCACGATGACATATGAGGATTCATGTTAGCCGACCCCAAATTACTTTGGGACTAAGGCTTTGTTGTTGTTGTTGTTGTTGTATCTGTTTTGGTTGTTGTTTTAGGTTTCTACCTTAGGTATTTCTAAAATGTTGTTTGCATGGTTGATCCAGATGGGTATGTATTGCAATTCCTAATGTTGGAGACTTATTTTTTGTTTTGCTAGAAATGTGAACTTTAAGTTTATCCATTAATTTGTATTTGTTTAATTTTACTTATGTTTTATAAATGGAAAGACAAACAACAGACTGACAACCAAAATATGTACTACATGAAATAGATGCCAAATCCTCATATATTTCACTTACACAAGTTTCATGTACTGACTTCTCCTTTTTCTTGGCTCTACCTTTACCCATTCGAATTGGTAATTTCATTGGTGGTATTGGCTCAGTATCCTTCATGTGGATTGGTCCTGTATGAAAATAACAAAATAATATAGACTCTCACAATTGTTTATTAAACAAAAGTATTCAATATTATTTTCTTTGTCTTACCCTCATTGCTAATTGCATTCATTATTGGTTCAGTCTCTTCCATCGGCACTGATTATGACTCCATTGGGAGTGTACCACCATCCATGCCATTATCTGTACCCCAAATAAATAATATATGTAAATGTTAGAAACATGTGTTGCCATGCGTGTTGTCCCGTGTGTTGTCATACCAGTGTTGCCACTAGTGTTGCCACAGGTGTTGCCATTTGAGATTTGGTAACACTAGAATATTTACTATATTTTTCATAAATAACAATGTGTTAATTAATGATTATATACAAGTTGTTAGTCTGCTATGTTTGAGGTTGAACAGGTCAAGAGAAACTGCCTAGGCGTTATTTACGAGTTGGTGAAGAAAGTTATACATAAACACATTGTTTATGTGTAAAAGTGATGACCAAGTAAAAGTGTTAGTGGGTTAGCTATTCAGGGGGAGCTAAGGATAGATGTACAAGGCGGCTACAACACTGGCGTACAATGTAGAGAAGCCAAGAAGACCAAGTCTTCAAAAAATAAGGAAGGAGGGCTATTTTGAAGGAAACGAACATGTGACTATTCTCTAGGTCAGTTGGAGTAGGCTCCAAGTTCTGGAGTCCTATATATAGTGCATTCGATCAACAAAAGAGATGATCCAATTCAGAAATCAAAATCTGCACAAGAAAAGAACTCATCTCTTAAGCGTTGCCATTTGATTGTTGGCAACACTCTATCCAACACCCGAGAGTTTTCATATATATCTTTGTATTCTGTGAGGTTTTGAGTGTTAGATTGTTAGTGGTTATACAGAGAGAGTTCTAGATTTGTTGTTCCCCCATGTTAATGATTATAAATCATTAGGGAACTTTCGACCTTGTAATTAAAGCTTTTTATAAAGAAAGGTCTTGCCCTCCTGGCACCCATCAAGTTATATATTTATAAAACTTGATAAAAATATATTTCTTGTGTATATTTATTTATTCTTCCGCTGCTATTATAATTATTTCTATTATTTGGTTTTTTGAATTGGTGTGTGTTGTGTTTAGTGTTGCCGACACTAATAGCAACACTTGTTAGTTTCTTCTCACTTTTTCTAAGCCATCGACAATTTCAATTGGTATCAGAGCCTAGCACTTGATATACTAAGTGTTTTGATCCATTTGTCATGGCTTTTGATCCTGCTAATTCTAATAAAAAAGGCTTCCTGTTTTAGATGGGTCAAATTATGCTTATTGAAAGATTCGTCTTCGCTCGCATATCAAATCAATTGATCTTCGAGTTTGGCGATCTGTTTTAAATGGTTATTCTCTTCCATTACTTCTTCCGGATGAAGATGGTGACGTTCAAGTCAAACCTGAATCCGAATGGACAATTGAATAAAATAATCTTGCTAGTTTCAATGAAAAGGCACTAAACGCCATCTATGAATGGGGTGACATGCATATGTTCAAACTCATTCAAAATAGTCCCACTGCAAAAGATGCTTGGGATACTTTACAAATATTTTGTGAAGGTGATGGTAGTGTCCGAGAAATAAAGCTTAGGGGTCTCACTAGTAAGTTTGAAAGATTAAGAATGGGTGAAAAGGAAAATATTTCTTCTTATTTTGAAAAGTTGATTGATATTTCAAATGCTTGTCAAGTATTAGTAGAACCTTTTACAAATAAACAACTCGTTTCAAAAGCTATTCGTACTCTTCCCGAACATTTCAATATTAAAGTTTCGGCCATTGAAGAGGCCCATAATCTTTCAACAATGGATATCAATTCCTTAATGAGCATTTTAAATTTTTTTGAAATGAATCTCAATGAGCAAACCGAGGCTTCAAAAGGCAAAAATATTGCCTTAAAAGTCGAATCTTCGGATACAATTGTGGATGATGAAGAAGAAGCCTTCGAGGAATTAGATGAGAATACTAGTGTAGTTTTACTTGCTAAGAAATATAATTCCATGCTTAGGAACTTTAACAATGTGCAGGTTAAAGCTAAGGACAAACAATCCAAAACGCATAGTTTTGTGCCAAGAAGTGTCCCTCCTCCAAACCAAAAAGACACCTCACTAAGAATAGCATCCTCGGAAAAGTCCCGGTCCAACCCCAAATACATTGAATCTATTCAATGTCACGCTTGTTCCGGTTGGGGTCACTACGCCAATGAATGTACAAACACCTTGAGAAAGGCGGGCAAAAATATGTGGTGTCTCTTAGTGATGAAGAGGAGGAAGGAACGGAGAAAGATGAAAATCTCGAGCAAGTGGCTATGTTGGCCACGGTGGAGGAGATGCCTTTAACTGAATGTGTTGCCTCAAGTGTTGTCCAGAATATGACAACACCTGACACAACACTTATGTCTTCGTTAGGATGTGTTGCCTCAAGTGTTGTCCAGGAATTGGCAAAACTTGACACAACACTCAGCATGTATGATTCATTAAGTCCTTCTAATGATATATGCTTTCATGGTTCGGTTAGCTTTAACATAGATGAGTCATTAGAGGATGAGCTTGACAATGTAGAGCTCATTAATGAATTAAAAAGTCTCTATGAGTCTCTTCTCGTAGAATGGAAAAAGGAGAATAAGATGGTGGTATTCTTGACAAAGGAGAATCATAACTTAAGGACTCCTTGACTTGGCTAGAGGTTCAACTCACTAGGAGGGAGGCAGATCTTGATAAACTCAAGGCCAAACTCAACTTAGCCGAATCAACCTTCAAAAAGCTCAACACGAGTTCCTCCAAATTGGATGAGATACTCAACTTGAGTAAGCCTCTCAAAGCAGGTATTGGGTTTCAAGAATCACTAGAAAATACTACTTCTTTCAGGACAACACTCGAGACAACACAAGAAGACAGAAGTTCAGAATTGCAAAAAAGGTTTGGTTACCCAAAGCAAATCTGAAATGTTATGTTGTTTACATTGCTTTAAGGACTAACGTTTCAGGTGCTTGGTACTTTGATAGTGGTTGTTCACGTCACATGACGGGAACAAGATCATTCTTAACGGAATACCTACCTATTCAAGGAGACTCGATAACCTATGGAGGTGGAGGCAAGAGTAACATAATAGGAAATGGAACACTGGATGTCGTTGGTTTTCCTCATTTAAAAATTGTCTTAAATGTGGATGGATTGGTTGCTAATCTAATTAGCATTAACCAATTATGTGATGACGATTTGGAGGTAAAGTTTAATAGGAATACCTGTGAAATTTTTGATAATACTATCTTTTGTGTTATGACAGGAACAAGATCGAGTGATAATTGCTACCTTGTTGGTAATAAACAAGTGTGCAATTTGACGAAACTTGATGACATAATATTATGGCATCAAAAGTTAGGTCATTCTCATTATAGGAATCTTGAGAAGATTATCAAACTCAATGCGGTTAAAGGTGTTCCCAACTTAAACCTCAAGAATACCATGTTGTGTGGTGACTGCCAAAAAGGTAAGCAGACTCGTGTTGCTCACAGTGTTGGACAACACAATGAGCAACACTCAGGAACAACACATTGTTTTCAGCTTTTACATATGGACTTAATGGGTCCTATCGAGGTAGAAAGCTTGGGAGGTAAGATGTATGTTTATGTGATAGTGGATGATTTTTCTAGGTTTACTTGGATCTATTTTTTAAGAGAAAAATTTGGAACTTTTGAGAAATTTAAACACTTATTTTCCAAAATCAATAACATGTTTTGTTCACCTATTTTCCGTATAAGATCAGATCATGGTAAAGAGTTTGAAAACATCTCCTTCTCTACTTTTTGTAGTAAAAAGGGGATACATTGTGAATTTTCAGCACCCAAAACACCACAACAAAATGGTGTTACTGAAAGGAAAAATAGGACGTTATTAGAGATGGCTCGTGTTATGCTAATTGCTAGAAATATTTTTAAGGGTTTTGGGTCGAGGCATTAAACACATCTTGTCACACTACGAATAGAGTTTTATTAAGACCCGATACAACTATGACACCCTATGAGATTTTAAATGTTAAGAAACCTACCGTTCACTATTTCCACGTGTTTGGTTGTTTGTGTTATATTTTAAATGATCGGGAATACTTAGGAAAACTAGACTTAAAGAGTGACAAAGCTATCTTTCTTGGCTACTCTCAAAAAAGTCATGCTTACCGAGTCTATAATTTGAGATTAAAGACTATTCAAGAATCGGTAAATATTGAATTTAACGACTATTTGAGTGCTACAGGTGAACCAGCCGAAGATATGCCTCTGACATTGCTAGAAGAAGCTGAACAACGGGCTAGAACAGAAACTGGTTCAACCAGTACAGCCACAGATTCAGGTGTTGCCCCGAGTGTTGCCTCTGAAATGGCAACACATGAGACAATACAGGAGGTCCAAACAGTGGCTGGAAATAATGACTCAGAAGAAGTAGATGGGTTGGTGTATCAACAAGGCAGGAGAGATCACCCAGCAAGAATTAGAAATTACTATCCCATTACTCAGGTAATTGGTGAGGTTAATGTAGGAGTTTGAACAAGAAATAAGGAGCCAATTAACTATAGAGATATGGTAAGCTACGTGTGTATGTCCACCACATACTCCAAGGTAAAACACTCATGTTTCGTTTCTGCTCTTGAGCCTAAAAATGTGATTGAGGCTTTAAAAGATAATTTCTGGATACAAGCTATGCAAGAAGAGCTTGAACAATTTACCCGAAACAATGTTTGGTGTTTAGTTCCTCGTCCTTTACATACTAATATAATTGGAACTAAATGGATTTACAAAAACAAATCAGATGAATTGGGTAACATTGTTCGTAATAAAGCCCGTCTTGTGGCTCAAGGCTATACACAAGTGGAAGGAATCGACTTTGACGAGACCTTTGCACATGTGGCTAGAATTGAGTCAATAAGACTTCTTCTAGCTATAGCTTGCTACCTTAAAATCACATTACATCAAATGGATGTTAAAGCGGCTTTCTTGAATGGGTACTTAGATAAAGAAATTTATGTTGAGCAACCTAAAGGGTTTGAAGACCCATTCCACCCAAACCATGCATACATACTTGATAAAGCCTTATATGGCTTGAAACAGGCTCCACGTGCATGGTATGGGTGTCTAACAAGCTTTTTAATTGAATATGGATTTGTTAGAGGCGAAGCCGATAGGACATTATTTATTCTAAGAGAAAATAAAGAACTTGTCATTGCTCAAATCTACGTTGATGACATAGTTTATGGATCCACATCTAAAAATTGTTTGCAAAATTTTGTTTGAGGCTATGACATCAACTTTTGAGATGAGCATGATAGGTGAACTTAACTATTTCTTGGAATTGCATGTAAAATAGTCAGATGATGGAATCTTTATCTCTCAGAGCAAGTATGCAAAAAGTTTGGTAAAAAGGTTTGGATTGGAGAGTGCCAAGAGTTCAAAAATACCTATGGGATCATCCCTTAAGGTGGCCAAAGACCAGGAAGGGGAGGATGTTGACCCAACTCTGTATAGATCCATGATAGGTAGTCTTCTTTATCTTACTGCAGTCATCCCAATATTATGTTCAGTGTAGGTGTGTGTGCTAGATATCAGTCTGCTCCTAAAATTTCTCACCTAAATGCTGTCAAGAAAATCATTAAGTATGTGTCCGGGACTAGTGAATTAGGAATCTGGTTCACCAAAGACACTAATACCAACTTGGTTGGTTTTAGTGACTCTGATTTGGCATGGGATATAGATGATAGAAAAAGTACAAGTGGGGGTTATTTTTTCTTGGGTAATAATCTTGTGTCATGGTACAGTCGCAAGCAAAACTGTGTCTCCCTCTCGACTCTTGAGTCTGAGTATGTAGAAGCGGGGAGTTGTTGTTCACAGTTGATATGGTTAAAACATATGCTTGATGACTATGGTCTTGATAGTAATATCTTGACCATGTATTGTGACAATTTGAGTGCAATAAATATTTCCAAAAAACCCGTACAACACTCACGCACTATGTTAGATATCCGCCATCATTTTTTGAGAGATTTATTGAAAAGGACTTAATCCAAATAGAGCATATTGATATCAAACATCAACTTGCTGATATTTTGACTAAAGCCCTGGAACATGAGATATTTTCAAGTTAAAAAAAATCTCTTGGTTTGTGTTTTCTGTAATCTACTCTCTCAAGGTGTTGCCGTCTGTGTTGCCAACACAGACAGCAACACTGTGTATTATTTGTATATTTTTTTTAAAAAAAATCTTTATTGTTTAAACCCAATGGGTGGCATTTACTGACCTTTTTGTTCTAGTACGTGTATATACTTAAGTTTAAGATTTTGATAAATTCCCCTTTGTGCTTAAAGTGACAAAGTCACTTATGTTGTTATTGATATTTAAAAAGGCAAAGATTGTTAAAATACTCCTAAAGTAACTCGGGGCACGGCGTTCGCTGTGACGATGCTTCCTTGCCAAAACGGGAGTATAATGCATGTGTTTTATACTCAGTATTAGGGACATGGAGCTCGTTACTACAGTGTACCCTACTTGAAAGGTATAAAACATAATACATATGACTTTACACTTTAATAAAAAACTCGGGGCACGGAGCTCGCTACTACGATGCTTCCTTGTAAATAAAATAAGTGTAAAGTTTGCTTAAAATTGCCTAAGGATTTGATAAGTTCTATATGTTGAAAAATATCAAGGAGATTTTATTCGAATTTGTTGTCTTATGTGTTACACAACATTGCTAGCAACACATTAGTAGATGCTACATTTTTTTTTATTTCTTCTTTTTATTTTTGTTAATTAAATTTTGAATTTCCAAAAGTCTATTTTCATATATTTAGAGTTTGTGAAATTTAAAAGGTTTTTAGCAAAAATCTTAAATTTTCTTTAACTAACTATAATTATGAAATATCTATTATTGTAAAGTTCATTTTCTTTTGAACTTGTTTTTCAAATTTGAAAATCAAAATTTATGGATATTTCTGAAATTATTTTTAGTTATTATATATTTTAAAATTTTTAATTTTTTTTAAAAAACTGGCCGAATGATGTTGTTGTGGTTTGTTGGGTTAAGGGTTTTAATTGAGTTTGAAAGTGTCAAATCAACACCTATTATTACTCTCACCTATCCTTTAATTACCCCCTTTCCTAAAACCCTTCCCTCGCCGTCTCTCTCTCCTCATAGCTCTCTCTCTAAAACCCCTTTGTTTCTTCGTCTTCTTCCCGTCAAATTTCCATGGCAAGCCCCTCAAAATCACCTCAAATAACCTTGCCCATGGACATTTCCCCTCTTTCTCCCTCAAGTGTTACTTCGAATGTCGCCATTCCGATCGAGACATCACCAGAAATGACACTCTCTGCAACACCGACCACTTCCCCAAGTCTGGATATTATTGTGTACAATCCTCTTCCCACTCCCACTCCAATGAGTCTGCCTGAAGCTTCACCGTCTGTTGAGCTGAATTTTGCTCCTTCCAAGAAAATAAAGAAAAGGAAGGAGATTGATGCTTCTTCAAGAACTAGGACTGGAGGCAGTCGTCGTTTAGAGAGGATTAAAACCTTGGCAAGGCCAAAAATCCCCTCTAATATTACTGATGATCCAGTAGAAGTCGAAGATGATTCAAGCTCGGCTCTAGAGGTATCATCTGAGGAAGGTTCGGACGCCGATTTTAAAGCAATAAAGGAGACATCTTCCTCAACTGATGATGATAATGAAGCATGGATGGAAGATGAAGAAACTCTTGCTCAAGCTCAGTTCAGAGTGGTGAAAAGACAGAGAACACAGAAAAGTGGTGCCTCCAGTATCACCAATCCAATGGCAACACCTGAGACAACACATGCAGCAAAGACTAAACCATAGTCTAGTTCTCCATCCTTCTCTCCTATTTCTTGGCCAGAGGTAACTCCAACTCCTTCTCAAGATTCTAAGTCTGATTTTGAATCTTTTGGTTATTATGAACTGCCCTTTCTCTCTGAGGAATTTTACTATGAGTCTAACTTGGACAAATGGGTCCAAGACTCGGAGAAAAGGATTTTGAATGAAATAAATATGAATGTAGTTCAATTCAATAGTATTTTGGTTTTCCAGTTTCTAGAAGATAGTAATTTACTGCCCACAGTCACGAAAGTGTTTGTTTATGTTGAGAGAATTGTTAGGAATTTTTATGCTCATCTTAGGGAAGACATAGATGATCGGAGCACTCCTCACTATGGTAAGATTTTTGTGATAGGAAAAAATTATGATTTTAACCCCTCCATTATCAACAAAACCTTCGGTCTCCCTAATGTTGAAGACGAGAGTGTAAGCATAGAGCCAAATGTCTTAGCAAATTTTCTCACTGGTGGAAAAGAGAGTGTGTGGAGTGATCACTTTAGGGCAACCCTTCTCTCATCCTTGTTTAGTGTTCTCCACAAAATTTGCATCACCAATTGGCTACCTACGGCCAATAAGGACACAGTTACCTTCGAACAAGCCATGCTGCTATATAAATTGGGTAAGAAACAAAAGATAAACTTTGGGAGATTGGTGTTTGCTCACCTTGCTGCATGGGCTAAGAAAAAAAAACAATCCTTCTACCTCTTTCCTTCTCTCATTTACAATGTCCTCATATTTCAAAATCTTAAGCCTTGGAATGCGGATAATATCTCTGAAAAGCTTGTCTTTTATAAGAGATAAGCAAACGTTTCACAGAAGGTGATAGGCACAGAGATTTGCCCTGGGTTTTAGTTTCTTCATCTGCACCTACTGCTGCTCCTGCACCAAATGTCGCCCTAAATGTTGCCACTGTGGTTGGCAACACTCAAGGCAACACTCAGCCTGTTATGATTGATGCTACAATGGTTCTTAATTTTTTCAACAGGCAAGTGGAGCAAATAGATTCTGTAATGCAGGGATGGCTGGAGAAGCGCTCAGTTATGGTAAACATGGTGAATTTGATTTCTTCCAAAATAGGGGGAGATCAATCAAGGCGTGATGTAAATGAAGCTGGGCCCAGTGGTACTAATGCTGAAGAGAGAAGAGAAGTTGATGCAGAAGGTTAAAAAGTGGTGAAAAGTGGGGAAAAAGTCTGATTTGTGGTGGTTCCAAAAACAATTTAATTTGTTTATGTTGGTTTGTGGTTGCGTCAAAACAATTTTCTTTTTGTTTTTAATTCTGTTTTGGGTTAAGCTTGGTTGGATGTTTTGTTAAAACAATTCAAAACTTGGGCTGTTAGAGTTTAATAATAATTACTTTGCTTAGTTATTATTAAATTCTTGTTTAAAGGGGAGTTTATATAGTATGGGGGAGACTTATTGTTATTGGCATGACTATCTGTTTATGCAGGTACATCATGTTGTATTTTGTGAAGAAATACGTAACTAAGGGGGTGATTGTAAATGTTAGAAACATGTGTTTCCATGTGTGTTGTCCCGTGTGTTGTCATACTAGTGTTGCCACTGGTGTTGCCATTTGAGATTTGGCAACACCAGAATAGTTACTATATTTTTCATAAATAATAACGTGTTAATTAATGATTATATACCAGTTGTTAGTCTGCTATGTTTGAGGTCGAACGGGTCAAGAGAAACTGCCCAGGCGTTATTTATGAGTTGGTGAAGAAAGTTATACATAAACACATTGTTTATGTGTAAAAGTGATGACCAAGTAAAAGTGTTAGTGGGTTAGCTATTCAGGGGGAGCTAAGGATAGATGTACAAGGCAGCTACAGCACTGGTGTACAAGGTAGAGAGAAGCCAAGAAGACCAAGTCTTCAACAAACAAGGAAGGAGGGCTATTTTGAAGGAAACAAACATGTGACTATTCTCTAAGTCAGTTGGAGTAGGCTCCAAGTTCTGGAGTCCTATATATAGTGCAGTTGATCAACAGAAGAGATGAACCAATTTAGAAATCAAAATCTGCACAAGAAAAGAACTTGTCTCTTCAGTGTTGCCATTTGATTGTTGGAAACACTCTGTCCAATACTCGAGAGTTTTCACATATATCTTCGTATTTTGTGAGGTTTTGAGTGTTAGATTGTTAGTGGTTATACAGAGAGAGTTCTAGATTTGTTGTTCCCCCATGTTAATGATTATAAATCATTAGGGAACTTTTGACCTTGTAATTAAAGCTTTTTATGAAGAAAGGTCTTGCCCTCCTGGCACCCATCAAGTTATATATTTATATAACTTGATAAAAATATATTTCTTGTGTATCTTTATTTATTCTTCCGCTGCTATTAGAATTATTTCTATTATTAGGTTTTTTGAATTGGTGTGTGTTGTGTTTAGTGTTGCCGACACTAATAGCAACACTTGTGAGTTTCATCTCACTTTTTCTAAGCCATCGACAATTTCAATATATAATAGCAATAACAAAAGATCAAATTATTTAAAAGTTTACATTATTTTATAATGCTTACCTGTAAGTACCCAAATCTGGCTCATGCCTTCCGGTTAAATTTTCCGGCAATTTCGGTAAGTTTCCCGGTAATTCCCCGGACCTTCCTAGTGTTCCGGAAATGTCCTGGAACAGTCCCAAATTAAATTAAGGGCTGAAGGGAGCCTTCCTAATTAAGAAACACGTTTTTCTTAATTAGGAAGAAGGTTCTAGAATAATGCCACCTTGCATGGTTCTAGAATGCTGAGTCATTATGGATAAGCCCGCACGGCTGCATTAGCCCAAGGTCTCTGGCCGCACGGCTTCATTATCCTTATCCAGACTGCCTATAAATAGAGCCCTCCTCTACCCATTTCAACACAACAACAACAATACACACAATCCATAGCAATACACTCAGTCACTCCCAAGACGTGAAGAATATTGGTGAAGGCTCAAGAAGGTGAAGAAGAAGGCCAAGAAGCTCCCTCCCTCCTCCTTGAAGATCCAAGACCAATCTCTCCTCCTAGCTCCGACCAAAGAAGCAAAGGAAGCAATTGGTAACCTCGCACGCCCTAACCTTGCTTTTAATTGATATACTTGCTCATTGCATTCATATATCTTGCTTGGGACTTGGCATTCATAGTTAAAGATCACATCTTTATCACCCCCTTTCCCTTTTGCATGCATTAAGACCTCATTTGTCATAAAAATGTAGTATTTTTTCATAAAGGTGTATCCTTTGCACCTAAAACTCCCATTTTCAAATAAAAATGTCATTTTTATGCATCATTTGCATATAAAAATCCAATCTTTTCAATAAAAATGCATCCTTTGCATTCAAAACCCCTTGTTCAAGCATCATTTGCTTTAAAGACCATGTCTTTACCATAAACTAGCATCATATGCTTTTCAAAATGCAATCTTTATGCATCATTTGCATAATGAATGCCAATTTCTTCAACAAAAATGCATCATTTGCATAAAAATCAAATCTTTATGCATCATTTGCAATAAAGATTATTTCTTTAAACTAAGTGCATCATTTGCAACCCAAAAATGTCATCTTTTCATTAAAGTGTCATTTTTCATCATGCATTTTCCCCTTTCCCCCAACCTTGGAACGGACCGGTGTAAAAGATCCTATCTTTACATCGTTCCTTCCATTAAATGTTCCATATTTCTTTAGAAAGGGATACCTTGAACCCTATATCTCCGATTATCGCTTAAGAAAGAGTATGAAGCCTCTATACGAGCTCGACCGTCTTAAAGCGTAGGATTGATGGGCTAAGGACCCTCCTTTCCTAAAGAACCTCATCTTTGACCAAAAGAGAGTCATTCTCTCGATCACGCAAGTCCCGAGGGTCCCGAGGTTTAAAATGCGATGATCACAAGTCATAAGATGAGGACGGGATCATAATCCCAAATACATAAAATTCCAAGGAATCCGGCGACAACCAATAAATGGTTTGTACGTCAGGAAGACAACTTGGGACATTCCCCCTTATTTTCAAACACATGCACACAAGAAAGCACGCAAGCAAGCACGATTAATGAAATCTTGGGAGACTTGCTCCGGCAAGGCACTTTGGGTGAACGCCAAACATTCTTCCCGAGGGTAACTTAACCTCCGAACCCATAAAACCTTTTTTTCAAAGTTTTGAGGTAATCAAAATGGCGTGGCGACTCCGTTTTTCAAATAACTCGGATGTCTTCAAACTCGCGTGAATCCAACACAAAATTTGGGCACCACATTCACAGTTTGGCGACTCTGCTGGGGACTACCCAAAGGAGAAAAGCTTTTATTTTCAAAACAAAAATCGATACTCGGTATATAGGTGGAAACCACTTACCCTTCCTATACACTCCCTGACGTGGGAGTTGGGATAACCGGTGGTTTAACAATCCACGTACCAGTATCCCTTTTCGAAAAACAATTTTGAAAAAAAGCTTTTCCCTTTGAGCGGGTTAGACTCCCATCGCCGATTTCATTAATCGTGCTTGCTTTCTTTACCATGCATTGCATCATTTGCATCTTGGAATCTGTGCATACTTTGAAACGGGAAACAACCCGAAAAATAGCAAAAGGAGTGGAACACGGAAAATTGATCCATGCGGTCGTACGGCTCAATCCTCATTGGATTCGGCCGGGCGACCTCGGTGGCAATTCCACCGGGAAAAATCATGGTTAATACAGCGAGTCCTAGCGGCTTGGGGCTACTCGGCTCCATGGCGGCGGGAGCTCCCGAGAAAATTTACGTGCTTATGTGTTGCATTTTCCCCGTCCCGAAAATCATTCCTTTAAAACACATTTACGAAAATCTCTGTTTTAACTCAAAAAGGAACATTTTTAGGAGACCGCACACTACGCGCCTTTGATATATCTGTACACTTTTGCACGCACGTCCTTCAAACAGGGTGGTTCAGTGCGATCACGGACGGCCTTACGATGCTCCGGGCGCGCACGGAATCATCCCAACCTCCCATGGCGGCCGGTGTCGACCAATGCACGGTCCGTGTCACACGTTTCAAAAAACCGTGACTTTTGGTTGGTTTTTGGTCTAGTCCGTGTCATATAGCCCAGTTGCATACCCACGTAAAGGTCAAGCCTTAGCTCATAACGGAAGCCAAGATTGTCGCTCAAGCGAAATTCTGGCGAAATTCCGACAAGGAAAAATCGGTGGGATCTTGACTCCGACATTGACTATTGACCTTGACCCGCACGGAATGCGTAAGAGTCAGGACCGAGTCTTTGCCAAAAATCAAAAGATCTTTCGCTCAAGCGAAGCTCTGCCAAAATTCCGACAAGGAAAAATTGGCAAGATCTTGGCCGGCATTGACTTCGATTCCGACTCACGCGCTGCGTATGCAACGAAGTTCAATGTGACCTTTGTGTCATCCGGCTTTTTACCGCCCGACCCATGCCTATTATTCTCTCGGACATTACCGAAAGTCAAAAGCCGTCATTCGCTCAAGCGAAACTCTGTCAAAGATCCGTCAAGGCGAGAGAGACGAGACTTTCCGGTATTGCCTTGACTATAATCCGCATCGCTCGTGCGTTGAAAAGTCCTATGACCCGCTAGACCCGATAGGAGCGTTCTTTACTCTCGGTCGGTGGGATCCGCGTGCCCTATAGGACCCTCGCCGGCTGTCCACCTGGGAGGTCGAAATACGGAGTGGAATACGAGGGGCTTATAGACGTAGTGACGGAACCCGCGATCCGGGATCTAGAGTAGTCATGAAAAAAAAAGAAGGGCGAGAATCCCTTTTCCAACCAAATAGATATTAATAAAAGACAACTGTTTTAAGTAAACTTGAAGATTCTAATTTGCATATTGCTTGAGCCTTGACTAAACACCTACCCGAGTCTAAACCTTTCCTATCCCTTTCCGCTTGGCGAGAAAGAAGTGGGTGAGAACAAGGTCGGCGACTTGTTAGCGCGAGAATCCTCGGACGGTTCGCGAGAATCCTCGGTTTCGAGAGTCGAGAATGGCCGATTTGACGAGAACAGATCTTGGTTTGGGTAACCGATGACTAGGGAAGAAGAGCTAGCCTATAACCAATGCCCTCCCCCATCTTCATATAACCCATTGCCAAAGGCTGTCCCTTCTCGGTCTTCTCCAATACCCCAAGGCTGTTAGGGTCCCGACACCCTCGCTTCCTCTGCATCCCCCCACGGGACCTTTTTCCTCCTTTCGGCTGAGCCTACTTTGGAATCCGGTGCCAATTTGACCTTTCCAATTTTGTCGGCCTTTGTGAATTTGCCTACCTCTCGGACGGCTACGGTGAAGAGTCGGTCGGAAACTTGAGAATAGGAATGGATGGATTTACGGCGATGATGACGGTTCGGTAAAAGGAATGGACTTGGAGCCAACGGAAGTGAAACCCGAAGGGCAAGATGAGGTAGAAAGCCACGGACTGGAATAGGGGATGAAATCACTTCAAAGTGTGTCTGCGGCCTATCTGCAAAGGCTCGGAGAAGGATGAGGTAGTGTATGAGTCCTATATCTTAGAGTTCAATACTCCGTACAAGGACTTGGTAGGCGAATGGAGGAACTTGATCGAAGCTTTAGCCAAAGAGGGAAGTGGGCTCCGCCCGCGTCTGGAACATGTAAGCGTCGCCGAAGCCAAACTCTCATCGGGAAGGGTAGACTCTATCACGGTGTTAGTAGTCACTCACTGAAACTTGGTACGAAGAAGAATGTATGGATGCCTTGGAAAGAGTCACGAGTTTAGAGGCGACCCAGTCCCCTTTATGTCCTACGATGATAATGATGTTTTCTGGTAATCCCTAAGCCCGAGGAAGAGTGCGAGATACCCCTCATATGGCGTCAAGTATCCCGACCTGCTTTTGCCCTCATTGGTCATCGAGTCAAGGCGAAAGTTCCCACAAGAGCTACTGTAGTGACAGCGATGAAGACACGGTCGAAGTGCCGGAAGGGACAATAGAGGAGTGGTTAGCCCGAAGCCAAAAAGCCCGGAAAATATCTCTGACGGTAAGGAAAAGGAACCCGCCATGAGGTTTGACCCCTTGAAATCCTTATTGATGATGGAATTTCCCACTTCAGAAAATGTTTGGCCAACGTCAAAGATGCCGTCGGAAGGTTGACCCCGGGGAAAGAAAAGACATGCTTGACGGTGATGAGGAATGTGATCCTACTCTGTTAAAGAAGTTGCTAGGTTCGGATGAGAAAGCCATTTGCCAAGCTCCAAACTCCGGAAGTGATAATTCTTGTTGCATGCGACTTTGAAAAGTTTGAATGAGGCTGTGAAAGCTTTAAACGGAGAATGTGAAGTTGAAATCAGCCGGTCAAACTCGAGAAAAGGTCAAAAAGCCGGTAACACAGGACCGGATTCGGGAAGCCGCCTATGCTTCCGGCGGCACCGTCAATCGAGATCAATCAGGCGAGAATTGGCCATACGCCGGTAAGAATCCGCCTCGACTTTGAAAGAATTGTGAGAATCCTCCGGTAGGAATAATGACCAAGGAAAATCCAATGTCTATGTGATGACTCGATGCAGGCGGATGAATGTTGAGCGGCCTAAGGGTGACAAAAGAAGCACCGTCTACGAGCCAAAAACGAGATAAAAGACCTTATAAGCCGAAGCGAGAAAAGCGACTACGATAAGGAGGATCCGAGTCCTAACTCGGTTGAAGTGTACCCAAGCCAATATCTCCTTATGGTCCCACTGTTGACCTCTTCATACCCTCATAAGTTGAAGCTAGAAGAAAGTTTGGCCAAGACCATGGTGCCCGTAGATGTCACCCCGGATGAGGTCGTCCAAATGATTGGAAATATCCACTACGGAAACATCATTACCTTCTTGACTTAGACACCGCCAAAGTATGGGGCTAGTCACAACGAACCTCTTTACATCACGGTCCGGTTAGAAGAGCGTCGATTGCCACAGTATTAGTCGACGGAGGGTGCACGATGAATGTCTTGCCGGCTAAAATGATGGATTTATTGGATGCGAAGCCAACGAGACTTAAAGCCTTCTAGTCGAGACTATTAAGGCCTATGACTCCCTTTGCACGATCGGTTTTGGGGATCGCCACTCTCAAGATGTGGTTCGGAAAAAGGTCATGGACGTTGACTTTCAAGTTATTGATATTCGATTTCATTTCTTGCCTTCTTTGGGACGGCCTTGGATCCACCGGATAAACGGGGTAGCCTCTACTTTGCATCGGTGCGTCAAATTTCGGTCGAGTGATGGAACTATCACCACCATTTATGGAGCAGGTGTCACGGTAGAAGGAACCGGCCTTGGGGATATCCCGATATTGGAGATCAAGCACGATGATGAAGGGTTAGCATTGACCGGATTCTCCGTAGCTTCTTCCAAGGCACAAGTGTGTTGCGACCTCACCACTACTTAGATAAAATCCCTCTGCCATGAGAATGATGCGAAAAATGAGTTATCTTAGGGACTTGGATTGGGTAGAAGACTTCAAGGTCGTAACACCATCATTGATGTGAAGGAGCAGACTACGAGATATGGCTTGGGGTACAAACCGAACTCTCGGGATGCCGGAAAAGCTAAAGGCACGAAAGGTGAAGGGGTCCGGCTCCATCCTTACGGTCTGTCTCGACCCATTACTTTACAAAAGGAGGGACACAATATGATGAAAGTGATCGCGAGATCTCCTTGCGAAAACCCTTCTAGAGAACCTTGAGAAAGTTAGGGGAAAGCCGGCCAATCCCGTTCGAAGAATGTTCCTTGATTTGCCGGATATCCACAGGGCTACCACTACCGTTCGAGAATGAGTACGTCTTCAAAGGAAATCCGGCCGGTGTCAAAAGTCGGCATCAGGGACAATGGACTTCTCCGCCTTTGAGTTAGCTCTTCCAAAGATCCGACGGATAGAAGGCGCCGGCCGGTGAAGACGATCGGTGGGGTTTGCAAGAGTTGTTTGACGAAGAAGCACAAATCCCGGACTTGATCGACTTCGGTTCGAGATGATGAGATAGTTGCCGTTATTGGAGACGATGGTGAAAGTCATTTTGATCCTCGCACTTTGGTGACTAAGACAGAAATGCCATTGAAGAATTGGGAGACATTCTCGGGGCCGATAGCCGGATCGACGGCAAATGATCACGGAGCTTGGATTGGTACCCGTCCTTCTCAACCCGGTCGTGTCAAACACCTGTTGTCTATTCGGTCGAGTCGGGAATCTTTGAATTCCGAGTCCTCGAGTCATCCGAAGGCCTCACGCACGAGGATTATGAAAATGTAATCGATGTCATCTTTCCCCTTATCTTGAATGAAATGACAAATCTTTACGATTATCCTCTTATTGCCAACTTAACAAATGATAAATTAACTCAAAACTTAACAACGAGTTAATAATGAATCATTTGAACAAGATGCAAACACACTAAACGAACAATACATTAAAGAAATCTTTAAGCGGGTTTGAAAAGAGGAAAACCGGGCCCAAGTGCCGAGGAGGTTTTGATAAGTGTGAACTTGGGTACTATTGAGGAACCTAAAGAGACACGAGATTGGAAGCTTCTTCCGGGGGTTGAAAGGGGCAGATTGATCGTTTGCTCGAGAGAATACGTCGACGTGTTTGCATGGTCATACAAGGATATGCCGGGGCTAGACGGTTCGATAGTAGAACACGAGAATCCCTCTAGCACCGAGATGCTAAGCCGGTAAAGCGAGCGAGAAAGATTAAGCGGAATGGTCTCTACGGGTCAAAGAAGAAATTGAGAAGCTCTTTGCGGGTAGGGTTCATCGAGTCATTGAATACCCGACATGGTTGTCCAACATCGTGGCCAGTAACCAAGGCGATGGGAAGGTGCGGCTGCTTGTGTGGATTCCAGAGATGCGAACAAGGCCGGCCCAAAGACGACTACCCTACGCAAACATAGACATCCTGGTGGACTCCTTTGCCCGACTACGAAGTCAAATCCTTCGTTGATGGTTTGCGAGCTACAACCGGATCAAGATGGCCGAGGAAGACCAAGAAAAGACGGACCTTCACCACACCATGGGGAACCTCTTGTTATACTGATAATGCCATTCGGGCTCAAGAATGCGGGGCTACTTACGAAAGGGCGGCGACCGCGCTTTTTCATGACATGATCCACAAGGAGATTGAGGTCTACGTAGATGATATGATAATCCACTCCAAAGGAGAGGGTGGGCGGCACTTTGTTGACCTACGAAAATTCTTTGAGAGGTTGAGACGGCATTCCATGAGACTAAACCACGCCAAATGCACCTTCGGAGTGACAAGGGGAAAAGTGCTTGGGTATATGGTCACGGAGCGAGGTATAGAAGTTGACCCCGAAAGATCAAAGCCATCATGGATATGAGGCCACCTCAAACCAGGACGAGAAGTCAAAGAGCTTCATGGGTAAATTGCGGTACATCGGCCGTTTCGTCAATCGGTTGACCACTATGTGCGAGCCCATCTTCAAGCTCATGAAGAAGAATGTGGACACAGAATGGACCGAAGAATGCCAAGATGCCTTTGACCAGATCAAGGCATACTTAGTACATCCCCGGTACTATGCCCCCACATAGACGAAGCCTCTTACGCTCTATCTCACTGTCCTGAACACGGCGGTTGGGGCTATGCTTGCTCGGGAAAAGAAAGACTCTCGGGTAGAAAACGCCATTTACTTTGTCGGCCAGGAAGCTACGGGGAGTGAGCTCAATTACTCGGCATGTGAAAAGACCTGTGCGGGAGCGAGTGCAGGTAGTCGGCAAATTGAAGCATTATATGCGAAGCCCACCCTGTGAATTTGGTCTCGAAAATGGACCCCATCAAGTACATCTTTGACAAGCCTTCCCTCTCGATGCGTTTAGCGAAGTGGTCCTTCTTCTTGGCAGAATACGACATCAACTATGTGACCAGAAAGGCCATCAAGGGTCAAGCATTGTCGAGATCACTGGCGAATTTCCCCAGTAATGAAGACGAGAGGGCACGAACCCCAATTCCCGATGAAGGGATCTTTGCGGTTGAGCACGAGAATAGATGGCAATTGTTCTTTGACGGAGCCGCTAACAAAGAGGAAATGGTGTAGGAATGCTATTGGTCGATCCGAAAGATGAGCATACCCCATAGCCCTCAAGTTGAACTTTCTGCCACGAACAATGTCGCCAGAGTATGAAGCTTTGCATTCTTTGGTTTGGAGGCTGCCTTAGAAAAGAAATGTCAAGGAGCTCGAAGTTTACGGAGACTCGGCCACGATCATCAACCAAGTCTCCAACAAGTGGAAGGCTGTGGACCCTAATCTGCAACGGTATCATGCCCATATGGAGGAGTTGGTGGACGGTTCGAGAGAAGTGACTTTCCACTACTTGCCGAGGGAAAAAACAGTTCGCGAGATGCCCTAGCTACTCTAGCCTCATTGGTAGAGATCCCCGAGGAAAAGCCATAAAGCCCTTGAGTGGGTAGAAGAGAAGCTGACCTTACATGTTGTGAAGTGGACACAGGACCGAGCCCATAAAGGAACCTTGGTACAATCAGTTTACCAATTCCTCAAAGACGGAGAATCGGCTTTCGAGACGGAGAAGGTAAACCAAAAGAAGGTGTCGAGCCAAAAGCTTGCGAGCCACGAAAAGGTTGGCCTCCCATTATGTCATCCTAGGAGGCAACCAGTACAAGAAACGCTATCAAGGACCACTCCTCTTATGTGTCACTCAAGAAAGAGCCGAGAGAGTTGATGACCGAAGTCCACAATGGTCCTTGCGGTCCTCACATGAATGCGAGCCACGATGCAAGTGATCCTCGAGAATGGGTTACTCTTGGATCTCCATGGAGGCAGTTGCGTTCGGCACGTCCGAACTGCGACAAGTGCCGGCGGTTTGCCAACCTCAACCATCTCCCACCTCATGGCCATGTCTTGCATGACGACTCCTTGGCCGTTTGCAACTTGGGGCATTGACGTGATAGGGAAAATAGCCCGGCCGGAAGCAATGGGCACGAGTTCGTGTTGGTAGCCATCGACTACTTCACCAAGTGGGTAGAGGCCAAGTCCTACAAGGTCCTCACTTCCCGAGAAAAGTGGCCAGTTCATCAAAGAAAACATAATGTGCGAGATATGGGGTGCCCAGCGAGATCATTTCGATAATGGGTCACACTTCGAAGGAGGCTGCGATAGGCTGGCTGTCGAGAATTGAGTTACTCGCCACAAGTCGTCCCCGTACGGACCTCGAGACCAATGGAGCTGTGGAAGGCTGCTAATAAGACACTCGGCGGATCATCGGAAGATGGCCACCCGTGGTCGTGATTGGCCCGAAAAGCTGCACCTAGCACTGCAGGGGCTCTGAGCGTACGTCGGAACGGCCACGGGAGAAACTCCTTTTGCCCTAACTTACGGGATGGAAGCGGTGTTACCGGTGGAGTTGGAAATCCCGTCATTAAGGGTCCTCCTGGAAAACAGTGTCAATGAAGTGGAATGGTTGCGCGGCCGGCATGATGAGTTAGCCACCTTGACGAGAGAAGGCTAAAAGCCATGGAACACACCCGAGCCTACCGGAGGCGAATGGCGGGCGTTTGATAAAAAGTCAAGGCCGGAGACATCAAAGAGGGTGACTTAGTCTTGAAAGTAAAGCCCCCTACCGAGACAACCCCCACAGGAAAATGGGAACCCGTCTGGATCGGCCCTTATGTGGTGCGAGAAGATATTATCGGGAGGAGCCATGAAGCTTGCGAGACTTGGATGGCAATCCCTTTGTCCACCCGGTCAGCGGTGATAAACTCAGAAGATACTATGTCTAATAAAAAAAAAAAAAAAAAAAAAAAAAAAAAAGGTGCAAAAGAGTAATACCCGGCTAAATTTGAAAACCTCAAAAAAAGGGCGGTCTAGGCAAAAGACGGGGTTGCACATATAAAAAAAAAAAAAAAAAAAAAAAGAAAAAAATCTTAGTGCAAAAAGAGTAATGCCGGCTAATTTGAAAACCCCAAAAGGGCGGTCTAGGCAAAAAACAGCTGCACACGAAAAAAAAAATTGGTTCACGGAATGAACTACGTAGACTGAGCCCCTTAGCCTTTCTTGTAAAAGGGGAACGTAGGCAGCCATATATGGTTCGGTCTAAACAATAAAAAGGACGATTAAGTTTCCATGAAATATGTCCTGATCAATAAAAAAAAGACATTTGAATTTCCATGAAATGTGTCTTGACTAATTTCTAAAATAATATTTCTTGTTCATTACAAGTTAAAAACTTCTTGATGAGTTCAAGCACGGTCTACCTCTTGACTCTGCTAACTGCTAAAAAGATCTAAAATACAATAAAATGCCTAAATAAACTAATGTGTTTGCAAAATGGCAATAAGGGAATCCTGAGAAAAGACTTGTCGATCGTCATTATTTGAGTCTTCTTTGGTCTTCTTCCCTTTTCCTCGGCCCGTCGAGTCTTCTTCCTCTTTTTGTCTATGATGTCGGTATCCCTCATCCCGACCTGCGGTATCCTCACTGGAGCCTCTACCAACCCCGTGTCAATGAGTGCTCTCTCTATCCGAGCACGAGTTCGTACCTCCTCCCTACTGAGCCTCGGTCAAAGGAGCGACCTCGGACAACCTCTTGTACCGAGCCTCCATATCTCGACCAAGTCACCTGGCCCTGGTTATGGCAACTCGCCTTAGCCTCGGTCTCCTCGAGTCCTACTCGAGTCGCGGTCGGCTCCCAATAAAGCTCGACGTCTATCCTCCAAGATAACTGAGTCGCTCCCATCTCCCTCTCGTACCGGTCAGTAGACGGTGGTCAAGATGGTGCTCTTCACCGCTCCCGAAGATAGCCACAGGTGGGAAAGCGGCATGTGTCCAAGCCCTCGAGAAAAAGAGAAGGCTGGATCCCTCATGTCGATGACACCACCTCCATGGTCCGGATGTCCTCCCGAGTCACTCAATGGCTCTGTAAAGCCCCAAACTGCTGGATACCAAGCGGGGTATATAAAGGATGACCGGCGAGAATCTGGAACCCTCACAACATAAGACTCTGAAATATCCTCTGATGCACGCAACCTCCAGTGAGGTATCCACCAACGGATGTCCGAAGTGGATAGCCTAGCCATCATCGGCTCCGGCTACCTGTTCCTGTTGCCTAGGCGCACCTCTCAGAAATCACCCAAGGGCGAGTCGGCAAAGCCCCAGGCAAAGCCAGAGCCTCTCTGCTGACCACAAAGTCAACATAGCCGGACTCCCGGACCTCGCTAGGAAATGGTCTCCCAGAGCCATCCTGTCGATCCCATGAAATGTCTCTCCCAAAACCAGAGGGACAATATCCTTCCCAGGCCACACAGTCTCGACCATGTCCAAGAGGCCACTATGACGAGATCCCCACGGACTCGGCGGTGAACAAGCGAGAGAATACGCGAGAGAATGAAAGCATCCATAGCCACCGTGGTCGCAGCCATATACGGAGACCCAAACCTGCAGGGATATCGAAAGGTCAATCCTATCCGGGGCTACCATCATCCTCTCGGCCTCTCCCAAAGGAATCTGCGAGAAAAGATGCAAGCTTTACCGTCACCGGCACGTCTTCGATCAGCGGAATAGATATAGCCTCGGTCTCGGGACCCCCAATCAAGGCTCACGAAGTCTTCGTGCGTTGGGACAATTTCGTTGTAAGAAAAGCGATAAACATGTCTCCGGACGTCCCGAACTTTCTTTGCGGCTCTCAACGAGTCCCAATCGGGCGGGAGATCCCTCAAATGCCATAAAGACTTGATCTTGAAGGAAGAATCAAGCAGCCCCTTGTGATTTTGGAAGTTATGTCTCGCCCAAGATTGAAGACCGGATAGAAAATGGTCTCGCTTCCCCCTTTGCAATCGACGGGCTTCTCCATCGCAAAGTGTTCAAAGATGGTGCTTTTAGGTCCAAAATATGCTCGGGAACAATTGGGACAAGTCTAGAGTGAAAATGAAATGAAATGGCCAAGCCTTGCTTTTATTCGAGAAAATAACCGGTTCAGACGGGCGCTGTGAGCCGCACGGCTTCATTTTCCCCTCAAGGCCATGCCGCACGGCTACATTAGCCCTCTGCGAGAAAAAAAATTCTGCATCAACCAAAGTTGCTTCCCAAGGGAGTTTTCACCCCACTTTTTCAACCAAAACCTGTACAAAAACATATCCGAAGCCATTCAAGCATTTATATACCATTATAAATCATTTTGGCCCGGATTTCGGCCCAATTCCAAGCAAAAAGTCGCCCCAAGGCTCGAGATAATATGCAAATTGAGAAAGCATAAATTAGAAAAGTAAATAAAATGTAAATACAATGTTTTCGCCCCATCGGCGCCCAAATAAAGCAAAAAATAAGCAAAGTGTGCATAAAAATTGTTCATTGTTTGTTTTCGTTCCAAATCTATTCTAGAGACCTCCTAGGCCTCGATTCTTCTTCCTCCTCATGTTGCTCGGCTCATAGATGCTAGCCTCCCCGATGCTAGCCTCCCTCATCAAGTCCTCACGGTCGCTCACGTCGGACAAATGGACATTATCGTGCCCGTACTCGGCCAGTTTGCTCCAGGAATGTCGGCGTTGGGTCCCCGCCCGAGGCATGGCAGCCTTTGGAAGAGTATTCCGAGGCCGATGAGGTGGCCCAGCTGTGCCCCAGACGTGCCGTCTCTTGCGCCCAGGCTCCTGTGCATCATTGCCGCCTTCGAAGCGCTTGAGCCGGTTTCCTCGAAGAAGAGACCGGCACATGTCCTTCCAGGCCCACAATGCACGACCGACCCTATCGTAAGTGCGAGTGGAACACGAGAAAAAGAAGAAAATCTCGGAAAAATTTCGAGAAAAATCTCGAGAAAATTGCAAAAAGCGAGAAAATGCGAAAGCTGAAAAGGGAAGGACCCTAAAAGTATACTCACGGTGCTATCGGGCGGCAAGGTGTCTTGGGGCTCCCTAGCATCGGGGACAGGTATCCTCATCCTCCTCGGCACTCCATGGACCCACATAGGACGGATGCGCGGGAGGGATCGGCGGGTCGGTAGGCTCATCCTCCCCATATCCACTGAGTGACCGCCGGCTTCACTAGCTTACGTGGCGTCCTCGGGCGCTGCTCATGAAACACGGCGTAGGGGGTGTCCATGTCAAAGTACTCCTCTGCATCCACGCACATTGGTACCTCGCTATCTCATCCTGCGGCCAATCCACGGGCTGTAGCATCCGTCTTTGGAGGATCTGAGGAGTAATGGCGTCCAATGGAGGGACATGGCCATCTTTGCCTCGAGAAGCGGTCCCCCAAGTAAATGACATCACATGTCAGCCCAGTGAGCCACCTCCTCTGCCTCGTCACATCAATGGCATCTCCCGGCCAAGATCTCAGGATACCTGCCCCAAGGGTAGAAGTCCACTCCATCACGGTCCATCCTTGTTGAGCACTGAGGCTTCACCATCTTGTAGTCGAAAGTGATCCGGGTCTTCCAGTGAATTTATCCCTCGCATCTCCCTCCCGGCGAACCATAGCGGGGAAGATGGTGACATCACTCTGCTGGTTCCAAGGGAAGAACCCGATCACCTCGCAAAACCAGCTGCATGTTCAAAACATCAAAAGGTCATTCTCTCTCATAAAAGTCTCAAGACGGGAAAAGAGAAAAGAAAAAAAAGGAGACTACCTCGAGGGCAAATGAGAAGCAGTCCATGGAAGCAGCCTTGTTCCGACTGTACAGATCCAGGGAGAAGTACAACTCCGCCAATCCGGCCTCGCCCCAAGAGACCGTCCCTATCCCATCCACATCCTCCAGAGAGTCGAGGAGGCAAGTCATGGCCAGTGTCCCAGAATTAGCAAAAATAGTGGTGATAGCATCGGCCATATGAATGCTCTAGCCAGTGGCAGGCGATCACATCATTAGTGACAAAGTTACGCATGCAAGTACGAGCTGCCACCTCGACGTTCCGCGTCTCCATCCCGGCCCCTTGGGAATCGGCTCAAACCCGACCAAAGCACGGAATTCCTCGGGTGTAATGTGGTCTCTCCAAGTCATTGGCCTCCCAGGTGAGCTGTAGGCCCGATGTAATAGGCTGTGAAGTCGGCGGGAGTCCTTGTCGGCTCTCCCCGGCTAAGGTGAAAGCTATGGGTACTATCCCACGAGAACTCGAAAGGGCTGGACCAAGCCCTTGCTCTTAGAGGTGATGTGAACACCCCTGCCGATGGCCTCTACAAACGCATCCAGACCAGTAGCCCTCACCAAATTCTTGGGGTTCACCCCATTCTTCTCAAAATCCGGCATCCTCTGCCAAAGCTTAACTGCTATCTCCGATGGTCCTCTAGACTTGTTCTCCTGTAGACAAGCACAAAAAAGAAGTGTCAGTCCTTCATCATTTTCAAAAGCATGCATATATTCACAAAAGCGCACCTATTTTCAAAAGAAAAGCATTCACAAAAGTTTTTTTTCTAGCATTATTTGCATAAAAAAAAACGTGACTTTCATCATTTGAAACACGTCATTTTAAGCACGTTGCTTTCCTAAAACACAAAATCACAATTTTCACAATTCTTTGCACATAAGCATTATTCTTTCAGAAATGGCATGCATGAATCATTTTCATCTTCCAAAATCATGTTTTCTCATTGAAAATCAGAATTTTGACCTAGTTCTAGCACAAGGCAAGAACTCCGTCTCATATTTTGAAAATTCTCATTCTTACTTCATTTTGCGAGAAAAAAGTGAGTCATTCTCATAATTTTCATCAAATAAGTTGCACATGCATATTCTTAGCCTCATAGGTTGTTCATGCATCTCAAAATCATTCAAAAAATCATTCAAAAATCCTAGAATTTAGGTCAAGCCCTAAATCAATCAAAATTCAAGAAAAATCATCGGATTTGAGCAAAATGAGAATGCTTACCCCAACCGATCGCGGGTTCGTTGATTTATGCTCCCTTCTCCCCGGGTAAAGCTCCGATGGAGGCGTAAGGAAGTCATACTTCCTCTCCGTCCGAACGAGCTCCTTTCTCCTCCTTCTCGCAGCCGCGGAGATGTTCCTTCTTGCTTGCCTCGGTATGGGATTGCCCTCCGGATCCATTCCAATCGATAGAAGCAAAGGGAATTGAAGAATTTTGAAGAAATTCTCTCCTTTCTCTCTCTCTTCCTCGGCGGTTCTTGGCGGCAATAATGCCCAATGCCCGTTCAAACCTGTTTTAAATAATCTGGAAAAAACAGGTCTCTAGCCGTACGGCTCCTTTTTCTCCATCTCATGCCGGGCGGCTTCATTCGCTACGGCGAAATTACAATCACCTTTGGACCTTCCACTTGGGCATGCAATTTCCGTTATCTTTTAACCAAGATAACATCTTTTTGAAAATATCCCTTATCTCTTTAGCAATCAAGCTCTATTCCCAGTCGCCTCAGTTAATTCCGTTATAACGGGATAACGCTAGGTGACAACCTCACAGTGTCAAAACTCTAAAGCGAGCCTACCTCTATCCCGGAATAGTGACGTATGCTAAGTTTCTATCAACTTAAGCTACCTCTATCCCGAATAGTGACGTATGCTAAGTTTCTATCAACTTAAGCTACCTCTATCGAGAATAGTGACGTATGCTAAGTTTCTATCAACTTAAGCTACCTCTATCCCAGGAATAGTGACGTATGCTAAGTTTCTATCAACTGAGCCTACCTCTATCCAGAATAGTGACGTATGCTAAGTTTCTATCAACTTAAGCTACCTCTATCCCGAATAGTGACGTATGCTAAGTTTCTATCAACTTAAGCTACCTCTATCCAGAATAGTGACGTATGCTAAGTTTCTATCAACTTAAGCTACCTCTATCCAGAATAGTGACGTATGCTAAGTTTCTATCAACTGAGCCTACCTCTATCCAGAATAGTGACGTACGCTTAAGTTTCTCTCAACTTAAGCTACCTCTATCCCGAATAGTGACGTATGCTTAAATCATTCAAACTCTGGCAACCTATATCTCTGATTCGAAAGAGATTGAGACGTATGCTTAAATCATTCTATGCTCTGGCAACCCATATCTCTGATTCGAAAGAGATTGAGACGTATGCTCTGGCAACCCATATCTCTGATTCGAAAGAGATTGAGACGTATGCTCAAGTTCACCAAACTCTAGCTACCTCTATCCACTCGATAGTGACGTCAGCTCTAGTTTCAATCAGGTGACAGCCTCCATTAATTGTCAAAATCTCAAGAATCCTAGACATCGTTCCTAACTATCTAGTGATGCTTGAACTACGATCAAGGCTTGATTCCTCCGGGATACGTAGGTAGCCTTTTATAAAAGGTCCAGCCATTCGACCACTTTGGTCACCCTGTTTCTTTGTCACTCCTCAGTGATAAAGCAGCCCCTCATAGAAGTTCAGATATCCGACCACCTTGGTCACTCCTAGCATATCCCCAGTAGGATCAATTGCTTGACCTCCTAGGTCATTTTCTCTTCTTTTTCCCCAGCAAGAGACCAGTTTCTCTTCTTCCTTCCCCAGCGGATCCTAATTCCGAACTACGGCCTGGCTTGATTCCTCCGGGATACGTAGGTAGCCTTCCAGAGGTTCAGCCACTCGACCACCTTGGTCACCCAATCCGTCTCGGCATTCGCCGAGATCGGATCCTTTTCTATCGACAACCCCACTCGCCTTGCAAGTGACGTTGCCGAGGGCTTCTGTAAGTACCCAAATCTGGCTCATGCCTTAGGTTAAATTTCCCGGCAATTTCGGTAAGTTTCCCGGTAATTCCCGGACCTTCCTAGTGTTAGGAAATGTCTGGAACAGTCCCAAATTAAATTAAGGTGAAGGGAGCCTTCCTAATTAAGAAACACGTTTTCTTAATTAGGAAGAAGGTTCTAGAATAATGCCACCTTGCATGGTTCTAGAATCTTTGAGTCATTGTGGATAAGCCCGCACGGCTGCATTAGCCCAAGGTCTCGGCCGCACGGCTTCATTAGCCTTATCCAGGCTTTGCCTATAAATAGAGCCCTCCTCTACCCATTTCAACACAACAACAACAATACACACAATCCATAGCAATACACTCAGTCACTCCCAAGACGTGAAGAATATTGGTGAAGGCTCAAGAAGGTGAAGAAGAAGGCCAAGAAGCTCCCTCCCTCCTCCTTGAAGATCCAAGACCAATCTCTCCTCCTAGCTCCGACCAAAGAAGCAAAGGAAGCAATTGGTAACCTCGCACGCCCTAACCTTGCTTTTAATTGATATACTTGCTCATTGCATTCATATATCTTGCTTGGGACTTGGCATTCATAGTTAAAGATCACATCTTTATCACCCCCTTTCCCTTTTGCATGCATTAAGACCTCATTTGTCATAAAAATGTAGTCTTTTTTCATAAAGGTGTATCCTTTGCACCTAAAATTCCCATTTTCAAATAAAAATGTCATTTTTATGCATCATTTGCATATAAAAATCCAATCTTTTCAATAAAAATGCATCCTTTGCATTCAAAACCCCTTGTTCAAGCATCATTTGCTTTAAAGACCATGTCTTTACCATAAACTAGCATCATATGCTTTTCAAAATGCAATCTTTATGCATCATTTGCATAATGAATGCCAATTTCTTCAACAAAAATGCATCATTTGCATAAAAATCAAATCTTTATGCATCATTTGCAATAAAGATTATTTCTTTAAACTAAGTGCATCATTTGCAACCCAAAAATGTCATCTTTTCATTAAAGTGTCATTTTTCATCATGCATTTTCCCCTTTCCCCCAACCTTGGAACGGACCGGTGTAAAAGATCCTATCTTTACATCGTTCCTTCCATTAAAGGTTCCATATTTCTTTAGAAAGGGATACCTTGAACCCTATATCTCCGATTATCGCTTAAGAAAGAGTATGAAGCCTCTATACGAGCTCGACCGTCTTAAAGCGTAGGATTGATGGGCTAAGGACCCTCCTTTCCTAAAGAACCTCATCTTTGACCAAAAGAGAGTCATTCTCTCGATCACGCAAGTCCCGAGGGTCCCGAGGTTTAAAATGCGATGATCACAAGTCATAAGATGAGGACGGGATCATAATCCCAAATACATAAAATTCCATGGAATCCCGAGCGACAACCAATAAATGGTTTGTACGTCCGGAAGACAACTTGGGACATTCCCCCCTTATTTTCAAACACATGCACACAAGAAAGCACGCAAGCAAGCACGATTACTGAAATCTTGGGAGACTTGCTCCGGCAAGGCACTTTGGGTGAACGCCAAACGTTCTTCCCAAGGGGTAACTTAACCTCCGAACCCATAAAACCTTTTTTTCAAAGTTTTGAGGTAATCAAAATGGCGTGGCGACTCCGTTTTTCAAATAACTCGGATGTCTTCAAACTCGCGTGAATCCAACACAAAATTTGGGCACCACATTCACATTACCCCGATTGATATCAACCTTCTTTCTCTTTTTGTTAGTGCTTCTCCTTTTGTTTAATTCCTTATCGCCTTCCACCCTTGGGTTTGTGCAATTTCTCTTGTTATGGTCCCACTCATTGCAATTTGTACATCTCATTCTCCTTCATTTCCTCAAATATTCACTAAAGTTTTTCAACTCAACTGTCTTTCTCTTTAAACCTCCTCCTTTTCTCTCTGCCCATTCTCTATACCTCAAACTCTTAGGCCTTCATGGACATCTTCTTTGTTTTGGTGGAAGAAGTGGTACATTTTCAGTCCTAGGCCATAGATTTTGTCCATTTGTCCATTTACAGGTTGCATTGCATATTCATAAGACTTTAAGGTGTCTTCCCTCAAGAACCATTCAAAAACATATTTATCACAATCATCATTACTATAACAAATTGATGCCAATTCATGAGCACATGGAATGCCAAAAAGCTTCCACATTCTAAAACTACAAGTCCAAGAAACTAAATCAATTGTATACCCTTCTAACCTTTTCCGCACTTCAAATCCTCTTGAACCATTATTTGAGGCATGCCAATGCTTGAACTCATTTTTTTGCTATTTCAAACTTCTTCCTCATCCAAGGGCATAAGTTATCATCAAGATTTATGAAAAAAAGCTTCTTTTCAACTAACCTTTTCATCGAGGCTTGTCTTATATCCTCTAACATGGAAATAATGGGTTTATGCCTAGCCTCTAGGATATATGCATTGAAGGTCTCTGATAGATTATTTTCAACATTTTCAGCACATGGTATTGTTTAAAAAAATGCCCTACACCAATGTTGAGGTTCACTTAACCTCAAGTACTCATAAGCTCCATGGCTTTCCTGTTTGATTTCATTTATCACTCTAGAAAACTCAGCCTATGTTGAATATTTTAATGCCCCCCAAAACATGTTTCTCAATCCAACTCCTGAGTATCGCTTCCTGACATCATAAACAACATAAGTATATTAAACAAAATAAATAGAGTTTATAAAGAAAGCAACAAATAAAATCACGTTTACCTAAAGTTGGCATATATATGTCTAGCACAATTTCTACGCTCTGCATAAGGAAAAACATCAGCTAATCCATTGAGTAAACCATGTTACAACAAACAATAAATATATTATTTAAAATTGTAAACAAATAAACATGATATCCATAACACAAAAGATTTAAGTTTAAGTTTAACCTTTTGTTGGTCTGATATGAATGTAAGTTCATAACCCTCATCATATCCAATATCTTCATTTAGTAGTTTCAAGAATCATGTCCATGATTCATTGCTTTCACTTTGAACTACAGCCCAAACAATTGGGAACATGTGATTGTTCCCATCCCTACTTACAGCACATAACAACTGCCCCCTAAATGCATCCATTCAACCAATCTCTCTTTAATACATCAAAGCATATATACATTTTATCAAACAATGGAGATATGCAATCATCTATATAAGTTCCTTCTAGAACAACTGTATTACCTGGGTTACTTCTCAACAACTCCTTTCTATAGTCCCACAACCTACCATAGTGTTCAACCAAAATAGTTTCAATTTGACCTTACCCATGATTCATGGCTCTTTAACATTGCACTTTACTAACGTTAATTTTGTGTTTTTTCAACACAGCCTTTTTAAAATCTCATAGTTTCCATTTATGGTTCTCTCTAATCTTTTTTTCATATTCTTTAGCCAACCACCTGGATGTAACTAATTTGACATTGAAATTCAACACACAAAATTTCTTATTATGCTCAGGGTTGTAAGACTTCACTTGCACATAATCATTCATTTGATTTTTGGTGGCATAAAATCTCCACTTGCAACCTTCTTTACATCTTGCCAAAATCACTCCCTTTGACATTTTGATAAACTTGATTACTCTCCCTTGGGCAATAGAATAATTTGTTATACAATGCCTCAATTGATAAGCATCAATAAACAACATTCCCTTACATGGTTCTTGCTTGTCCCACTTAGTATTAGGGTCAAAAACAGGTCATTTCTTACTTTTTGAATAACCTTCTTCCTCACTGTCAACTATAGGTGTATCATACCCTCTTTCAGAACCAGCAAACTCACTCACATATCCATCTAGGTCAACAACAGTAGAAAATTTCCTAAGTTCATCAAACACATTAAAATCAGGATCATGTTTACTAGACTTATCTACCTAAGGTATTGGCTCAACTAGAGGTAAAGGGTCCACCTCTACCTCTTCTTCAACCTCATTATCTCCATCCAAATCAACTACAGATTGGTCCCCACTCTCATTGGATACATTATCCTCAATCAATCACTCACTTTACTTTTACCTTTTCTTTTCCTTTTAGCTTCTTTATTTACTCTTTTTTTGTCTAAATATGATTAACTCGTCATTCTCATCTTCAATAATTCTTCACTAATGTGATCTAAACTAGCCACATCATCGGCTGTGTCACTATGTTCACTTTATACCAAAGTGGCTTTCTTTTCCTTTGACCTACACATCATGAAAAAGGATAGAAGTGCAATTTACACATATATACACCACATAATTAACAAAAATATCAGGACAAGCGGGAGATGTTGTGTAAAACAGGGACCACCTACACTATTTTATAATGAAAAGATCAGAACAACATGTGCATAGAAGAAAAAAACTTTTTCAAATCCATTCAATATTTAACTGTAACCATAAAGGACAACACTTATCACCAACTTTATTACATAAAGACAAATAAAAAGGGAATCTTTTTTTTAAAAATTGATGTCAAGATACAATAAATGCATTACCTAACTTCAAACCCAACACTTTCTTCATCACCATAACCATTGAGCCCTTTTCTCTTTCCCCTTTCTTTATTCACATTCAGAAAAAATCGAGCAGAACCCCCCCCCCCCCATTTTTGGAGTGAAATTAAGCCATTCAAACCCTAGATTTTTGATTTAACACAATACCCTAAATATTAAGAGTATTTGACAGAGATTAATGCATACCTGTGATTGCTCGAGGAAGCCATTAGATCGAAAAAGCTCAATAGTCAACGAATAGCCTTCAATCGCCTTGCATTCGCCTTTCAATCACCTTGCAATCATTGAAATCGTATTCCTAAATTGTGTTTTGGAGTATGTGCTCAACACAAATGTTAATGAAAACATTTCACCCACAAACAACCACGCGAGTACCAAGTGAATCACTAATGTTGAATAGGATACCAAATTTTCCACATCAGCACACATGTTGGCAATTCTGTAATATATTTTAAAGGCGTTAGGGTGTTTTAATGTATATTGCATTAAATGTAAAAAATGGAGATATTAAATATGATTAAGATGTCACTAACTAGTACATTGCATTTATTGTAAAATTAAGAAAGTGCGGGAGACTAGCCTTCTGCAGGATGTGCAGAATTGGTTCCCTTGTCGATTTCAACCTCTTTTCTTGATAAATCTTATCAAATTCGGGTCTC
This sequence comes from Adenophora triphylla var. japonica, assembly GCA_022495995.1. Lineage (NCBI taxonomy): Eukaryota > Viridiplantae > Streptophyta > Magnoliopsida > Asterales > Campanulaceae > Adenophora > Adenophora triphylla. The sequence goes on along the minus strand of JAFEMH010005193.1, from coordinate 6,249 downwards.
CAATGATATTTGAGTTCTGGAAGCTTCCTTGGGTAGAATCCTAATCCACTTTGGTCTCCTAAAACCCCTATAAATACATGATGACTTTTAGTATTTCAGAGGACGGTTGGACGGCTGGATCCCTGATAAAAAACATCACATTTACTGGTTTCTCTCCTTGAAAGATTCATGTAAATCACTCCCTAAAAAACCTAAAGTTCGTTTATCAAACTTGTTGATCAACGAACATCGAGATTCAAGTCTATGATTGAGGCAAAACTCTGTCCAAGTCACTTCTTAAACCCGAAGGTAATCTTCCTTCTTTTCTTTTCTAATTGATTATTAGAGTGGTATAGAATCTAGGATCGGCCTAGAGCCTATCCAAATCATGGAGACGGTCACAAAACAATCGATCCGACATTCCGTTTAATATAATTAAATGGATGCTTTTGTTTGTTTCTTTTCAAAATGATTCTTCTTTGAAACCCCCCCTTTAGCAAGACCGATCTTCGGATTGGGTGGATGCGGTGCTCCTTGACCTTCCAAATCCATCACTTAAGCCCCGAAGCCTAATCTTTTAAAAAATGGTTTTTCTATATTTCCATAATAATATAGGTGGCGACTCAAAATGAAATAAAAATAAAGAGAAGGAAGGTGGGATTCCGCGCATCGCTATAGTTTGGCGACTCTGTTGGGGATTTTAAAATTTAAAAGTGGCTTAGACTTGCGTCAATAAGGGGGATTTAAAAAAAATCATTTTCTTATTCAGTTTCAGGCTAGTCTCGCACGAGACAACTCTTTATCCCGCGTGAGACAATATTCAGCAATCTGTTTGTTTTCTGGTTTTCCTTGTTCGTCTTGAGATCCAAGATAAGATTCGAACACACAAGGGGGATTCCAGATTATATTATTTTCAGAGTTCTTTCATCTTAAGGCCTCCCTTGAGATGTAGGACTCGAAATCGTATTTTGTTTAAATATTGCTCTTATTTAAACTGCGTGTGATTGGTTTTTGATTAAAGTCCGGTCCATTAAGAATTCGGGAGTTGTAATTTAAATTAATTCTTTCTCTCTCTTTCCTTTATGTGGAACTATGACGGCCTAAGTCTTTCTGAATTAGAAGAAACGTAGGCAACCACTTGGTGCGGCCATTATCTGTTTTTTATTTTGTTTTCGAAAAAAAATCTCTATTTTTCTCTATCACCTAGATTGACTATCACAGACGCGCACGCATGCTTATATCTGTCATTGCACTACATACCCTTGATAAACCCGGGACCCACACTAAGGACGGATGACGGCAACCACCTAGTCGCCGGTCTCTCCGAAGTTAGATCATCCCACTCCGCGTATTCAATCCACCTAGATTGTCATATAGCGGGGAGCCTAGCCTTCTAGCCCTGCATCGCCTCATGCATCATGTAGAATATTTTCTAGGATCACTCCGTGACCGGTCGATTTTGACTCGGTAATCTTTCATGTCTTTGACCAAAATAAAGCTAATGTAAAAATTGACCATAACGAAGGATTCGGAAAAGTACCTTTGGAAAAAGTCCCTTCGGCAAAAGAAAAGTCCCTTCGGAATGACCCTTTCGGAAGTCCCTTTAAAAATAAAAAAAAATCCTTCCGGTAAATCTTACATGGCTTTATTTTACAAAGATTGGTCTGATTACTTAGTCGTTAGGTTTGGATAAAGACCTTAGAAACCCCTCAAAATGGATTCTTCGTTCCGACCAAAAATTAGGGTTAATAAAAATCGACTTTCCGTGTGGTTGTCTCGCGCGACACTACTTGTTCTGCGCGGGACAAGGCCTCTGTTTTCTGTGCTGAGCCTAAACCCTTTAAGCCTTCTTACGACTCGTTGGGGCTAGATTTGATCTTTACACAATCTCTACGCTTCTCTGTCAGTTTTCCGAAGCTCCATCAGCCTCAAGACTCTCCCAACACAATGTCCGACATTGACGAAATTCCGGGTGACGAAACCATGTCTGAAAACAACCACAAACTGCTAGAAGAAGCCAATGGTCGTTTAGAGGACCAAGCAACCCAAATCCACAACCTCGTGGAGGAAATTCAAGAGCTTATGGCGGCACTAGCTACAAAAGAAAAGAAAAAGAAAAATGACTCTTCCTCCGAAGAAGAAGAATCATACACCAAGAAGGCTAAGAACCGTCGCCAAAGCAAAGGCAAGAAATATAAGTATGAGCCTAGCTCATCATCTTCCTCCTCTGACAATGAGAGTTATACTTCCAAGAAAGAAAGCAAGGGGGAAAGCAAGAACGAACCTCTTACCATGGCAATGTTAGAAAAGAAACTCTCATCCCTCAATGTGAGTAAGGGAGCCTCGCTCTCTATTGACTATGACACTCTTCGCCAATCCATGTCAAAACTCCCTCGGAAGTACAAAACACCTGACATTGCGAAATTCAATGGCACTACTTGTCCAAAGTCCCATTTGGAAACTTACTCTTGGGCCATGCTACCTATGGGTGTTGATGACAACCTCCTAGCGCAATGCTTCCCGCAAACTCTTGATAGTGTCGCTAGAGATTGGTACATGACCTTTCCACTCTCCACAAGGCTTGATTGGCCACTCGCCAGTCATGCCTTCCAAAAGCAATTTGAAGACAACTCTACCTACCGCACTACTAGAAGGAATCTCGAGCAAACCAAGCAACTCTCGAATGAATCATTTACCGACTTCGTCAAAAGATGGAGAACCAAACTGACTAAAATCGTTGATAGGCCAAGCCTAGACGAGCAAATTCATATCCTCATTCAATGTCTTCGAGAAGAGTATCAAGAGAAACTCGCGGGTAACTATTTCCCTAGCTTTGCCGAACTCCACAAATCCGACATATGAGTAGATGACCTCATCAAACAGAAGAAAGAAGCTAAGAAAGAAAGTGGTTTCCGCTACAACAAGAGCTCCTCTTCATCTTCTAACTCCAAGGATGCTTCCGTCAATGCCATAGTCTTCAATCATCCTGGAAATGGTAAATACTCAGCAGTACCTCCACCACAAAAGAAGAAGAGAGATAGACACTACGACAAACTCGAAGGGATCACCCAAGAAGAACTTCTCGATGTACTTGTAAAGAATGGAAAAATCAAACCAAGAGAGGGTGTCCCACCAAAGAAGGATCTTCCGGCTAATCATGCTCATCATCTCTTCTGCAAGTTTCACAACACTACTGGCCATGACACCAACTCGTGCTTCCACTTGAAGGACGTTATCCAAGACCTATTTGATGCTAAAGAGATAGGGCTTCCCAATGTTGTTACCAACCCTCTACCAAAAAATGAGGTCAATTTAATAGAGATAGGAAGTAGCTCTGAGGATCCTACTCATCTAGCCACAATTGTGGACGAGAGAACTCCTGAATTTAATAAATCTTCTTTCTGCTACATGATGTCTTGGGATGAAATTTTAGAGCAAAAAGAAAAAGGATCTAAAACAATCAATCTTCTAACACAATCCGGTCGAGTGATTATCAACAAATATCCAAGGGATGAAAATCCTCCTAAACAAACAAAGGCTTCATCATCAAATGAACCCGACGATCCTCTTTTAGCCCTGCTAAAGAAGTCGCAAGCAAACATCTCAGTTTGGGACCCTATAGGAGCATCTCACAAGCATCGCGAAATGTTGAAGAAAGCCTTGGCTCAAATGACCATTTCCTCAGAAGCTACACCTGAAGATCTTACTCAAATGATTGGCCATGTGCAATTTAGCAATGTCATTACTTTCACTGATTCGGACCTCCCATCATATGGGAACAATCATCACGAGGCCTTGTACATAACTGCTAAGGTGAACGGATACCGAATGACACGCATCTTGGTTGACAATGGGTCCGCAATTAACGTTCTTCCAAAGAAAGCCTTGTCATCATTAGGTCTTACCCATAAGGATCTCAAGTCGTCAGGGCACACTGTATGAGGTTATGATTGCATAGCTAGAAATGCCCTGGGCTCAGTTGCGATACCTATAGAAATGAGACAAGTCACCATGAATGTTGAATTTCAAGTCATCGACATCCCGGCATCCTTCAATTTACTGCTTGGCCGACCTTGGTTGCACGACATAGGGGGTGTACCTTCATCTTTACACCAATGCATAAAATTCAAACACAATGACACAATAGTCACAATACACGGGGAGATGGTTACCGCTAGCCCTATCCTTGAAGTACAACATAGCACTTCTGATTACTTATTCAGTGGCTTTGAAATTGAGAAGGATAGATCTATCAACGTCATCCAGACTTGCAACGAGAATTACTATTCAAAAGCACTTTGGTTTTCTGGAAACCTTCCTATTTTGGGAATGAAGCAAACAAAAGGGTACTTTCCTGGCTTGGGACTTGGCAAATACTTGCAAGGGATAACAAAGCCACCGCCTGTTCCCCCACCACACACAAAGCATGGCCTAGGATACATCATTACCATTCACGAGGAAAGTGAAGAAGAAGAGAGCACTCTTATTCCAAATAAGTGGGAAGAAAATGCATACAGAAGTCACAATAACCCAAAGACCAAGGGATGCAACCTCGAACCATACTGGAAGACGCTCAATGGCTATTTCGTTCGAGAAGGGAAAGACATCCCACACTTTATCTTTTCAGAACCATGGACTGACGATTAAGGAAAGCCCCATCCGGGCTTTGAAATCTTCGATGACTGCGACGCTTTTCAGACGAAACAGAACCTGTCCCGCTAATCCTTAAAGATTTGTGGGGCACGAAAGCCAAAGTAACCAGCGAATGGGACTTTGTGTTGGGAGAAGACATGCTGCGACAATTCGAGAACCTGTGCTGGCTAGAAGACAGCTAGATCCATGCAATATCCAAGGGGGACGCTCCAACTATTTATTACACGAAGTAAATCCAGAAATGTGATGAGCCAATTCTAAACTGGCACGTCACTGGGGGACCAGTTGTTGATGAATACTTCATGATCAAAAAGCTTGGTCGTACTCCCCATCCCCGCAGGAAGATAGGCCATGTATCTTTCACGTTAGAGTCAGGCTCCGCCTCTGATGAACTCACTCAAGAGGAAATTGAGCCGGTGGCAGAGTATGTATTCCCCTACTTCCTTAATAAAAACTTTGATCTTTCTGAGTACCCTGAGATTGCTAACATCGTGAATGATGAATTAACTAATAATAATAAATATAATGAACAAGTTAATAATGAATCATATGATGAGATAGATCAAGAAAATGAACAAATCTTAAAAGAACTAGCAAAGCAAGTAGGTCGTTGTGGAAAGAATGGCCCGATTGACAGTGAAGAAATGAAAACTGTTAATCATTGGATGATAGAAGACCCCAGTGAAACCAAGATCGGCAGCTTCTTCAAGGGGGAAGACAGAGAGATCCTAACGCAAATCCTAAGAGAATATGTTAACGTCTTCGCTTGGTCCTACAAAGATATGCCAGGGCTAAATCAGTCGATCGTGGAACACAAGATACCGCTGCTACCTAATGCCAAACCAGTCAAGCAGAAACTACGTAAAATTAAGCCCGAATGGTCGATGCAAGTGAAAGAGGAGATCATGAAACTCCTGAATGTTGGGTTTATCAAAGTAATCGAATACCCAGAATGGCTAGCCAACACAGTGCAGGTGGCCAAATCAAATGGGAAGATACGAGTCTGTGTTGACTTCAGAGACCTAAATAAGGCATCCCCTAAAGATGACTTTCCATTGCCTAACATAGACATGTTGGTCGACGCTACCGCAACCTATAAGGTCCGCTCTTTCGTGGATGGTTTCGCAGGATACAATCAAATTCTCATGGCAGAAGAAGACCAACACAAAACAGCGTTCACCACACCTTGGGGAACGTTCTGTTATACGGTCATGCCGTTTGGTCTAAAGAATGCAGGAGCTACCTATCGGAGAGGCGAATCACGACACATTTATTCCACGATATGATCCACAAGGGGAAATAGAGGTACATACGTAGAGTGACATGATTATCCCACTCTCAAAGGACAACAGATGGTCAGCACTTCGCAGAATCTCAGAAAATTCTTCAATCGACTAAGACAACACAAGATGAGGCTCAACCCCGTAAAATGCTCATTTTGGGTGGTCAACGGAAAATTCTTGGGATACATGGTCATCGAACGTGGCATAGAAGCAGACCCCGCCAAGATAAAGGCTATCATAGACATGCCACCTCCAAGAACACAAAAAGAGGTGAAAGGATTCATGGGCAGACTCCGATACATCAGTCGATTCATCAATTAACTGACTACAATGT